>JASANV010001558.1:0-150384 GCA_030849715.1 Trypanosoma mega | reverse complement strand
GAAGCATGACCGCCGTGTCTTTCCTGTAGTAACACGCCGCCCGCCCATTACAATCATTGGGGCTTGATATGCCAGAAGGAACAATAGCATAGTTTAGTGAGACATTATCAGCTGGGAAGTTTGTAGTGATGTCGGTGGAGGTAATTGCTCCGTGAAACTCCGGTTGCGGAAGGAAGGCAGTTGTGCGTATAGCAAAAAAGAAGTGCATTTTGATGGTGTTGGTTGTTGGCGTGCGTTTTCAATGAGTTTCCACAGCGTTAGGAAACTCCGTAGCTTTTTTTAGATCTACCTGCTTAACTGTAGAAGCGACCAAACTTTTTTTGTGGTCCCGTGTAGCTGATCAGATGTCATTTACTTTGTCATTATGGGAACCCGCTTATCTTAAGGGATCATTGCATAGCGCATTTGGGTCACCGAAGTCTGCAAAAATAGTGCACAAAAAAAAATTATGCGGAATGGTATCCGCCTTCCTTCCCATAAAGAAAAAAAAAAAAGAAAGAGGAAAAGCTGCTTCCAAAGTGTGTATAATCAGCAAAAAAGAAAAAAACGACGCAACGGCGGGAAAAACGGGCATTCGTTCTTGGTCAGGCGACCCAGTCGACCGAATTGATGAATTATAAAAAAAGAAGTGTTTTAATAAAGCCAACTGTATTGCCACATATGGTTAACCATCGCCAGAGTTGTTTTTCAAAACACAGTAAGAGGAAAAGACGAACAAGGGTTATATTCTATTGGAATTACTCAAAGACCGTCTAGTATCAGTGTTGCAACCGACGCGTATTGTTTTCACAGACGAAAAAAGTAAATTAAGAAGCCATTTTTGACATTTTCTTTCTCTCATGCCGCGGTTCTGAGGCATGTATCTGGGTTCTGCTATTTTGACAGACGACGGAGGAAGCAGTCCTTTTAATGGTGATGGAAACACCCTACATTTTTTTCATTTTTTTTCATATATGTGTCCCAGAGGTGGTTTCTTTTCCCAATGAGCTGAGCGTTTAATGAAAAAAGGATTGTCGTGCGCTTTGGTACTTTGTTGTTTTTCTTTAATTGTTATTGTGCTTTTTTTTTTCTTTGTGCTCATTCCTTTTATTTTTGCATATCTCAGATTTTTTTTTACACGAGATGGTCTTCTTTGTGTTATTGTTCAATATTTTTTGCTTTGTGAACATTTTTCATCTTTTTTTTTGGATACATATGCATACTACATGTTCTTAGGGATACTTCTATTGATTCTTTGTCGTCGTGCTGGATAAATTCAAAAATGTTTTTCGTTTTTTGGTATTCTTTCTGCGTCACATAAAATCCCATTTGACTTTTTAATTGTTTTTTTTTTTCTTACAATTTACGCCTTTTTTTAAAATTTATTAATTATTCTCTTGTTGTTATGCCTGACGGCACATCGTTTTTTGATACTTAACCCTTCCTCTGAATGCAAACATGGAAGGGCTTCATAGTAGGAGAAAAGAATAATCAACTCATATTTTTGTGTATTGCCTTCTTTTTTATATACTTGAAAGAAAAAAAAAACTATTTTTGCTCTTTGATTCTATTCCTGTGAATTAAGTACTACACTCGCTTAATTATTTAAAAACTTTTTTTTTTCTATATAGAGAAACTAACTTAAGAATGCAAGTCGCTTCTTCGGCTCTTGCCGACATCACTAATTTTCAAACGAATCTTACTGAGAAAAATGTTAAAATCAACAATACTTCCCAAATGGTTCGAGTGAAACGGCACAACCCGTATAGTTGCAATTGTCTCGAGGATTCCCCAATGCCGTCCTTAAATTTACCAACGGAAGCTGTAATTCCAGTTCGCATTACTCCTCAGGACCTTTTTCTGGACAAAGATGACGCACCGCCTGCTCCAAGTTTACCTCCAGTGTGTAACGCCCTGGTGCAGTTTAAGTGTCATCAAAAAGAGTTCTCATCTCCGATTCTGGTCGCTAAAGGACAGTATGTTGTTGTTCAAGGAGATCGAGGAATGGATATTGGAGTTGTTATTCGAGTAAACACGGATGACTGCAAGACTTACGTGGAGCGCTCAGGTCCAACCGGGAGCATTCTTCGTCATGCGACACAGCGCGAAGTGGATTACTGGGCTACTGATCTCAAAGAAGATGAGGCTCTTGCCGTGTCCTTTTGCCAACAACGTGTTGTACGTCATGGATTCGATATGGAAATACGACATGCGGAATACCAATTTGACAAAAAGAAGCTTACGTTTTATTACACTGCAAAGTCAAGAATTGATTTTGTGCAATTCCTGAAAGAGCTTTACCGGGAGTTTGGTTGCAGGATCTGGATGGAGAAAGTGAAGATGCACGATTAGAAAAGATTTTTTTTAAAATTTAATTTTATGTGTTTCAATCAAGCGACAAAAGCATGACGTAGGTTAAAAATAATATATATATATATATATATATATATTTCTAGATACGACGAATCCCAAACTATGTATCTACAAATTCGATTGGATGTCATTCTTCTTCTGTCTAACCAAAAAAGAAAAGAGGTACTGCAGTTGAAATTACATCGAGATCACGTATAGAGAATATCCTTTCTTTTGTTCAACAAAAAGGGATTTATTCACTAGAAGCTTTTTTTATTTTACTCTTCCTGCACTTTTAAATGGGTTCTTTTCTTTTCAGTAAAATCATATATTTAGGACTTAAAAAGAAAAAAAAAATTAAATTTAACTTTACTCTGAGTTTGACCACGCATTTTTTTTTTTTGTGGTCATGTTTTCTTTGCAGTGTTTCTTTTCCTTCTCTTTATCTTTACACTCGATATCTATGATCTTCTTGTTTTTTTTTTTCCTCTCGTTTTTATCAAAGCTCTTAAAAAATGTTTCGCTCTGCATTAACTACTAGTAGGCGCACGTATATTAATGCCTTCAATGCGAAGGCCAAGGCCCGGCCTAACTTTGGCCTTCGTGGGGTTGGATTCTGGACAAGTGAAGTGTATCACAAACCAGGACAAAATTACTGGATGGCTCTCTGCGTAGCTGGGCCTTTCTTGGTCATCGGCGCTATCATGTATGACGGTTTCTGGGCAAAATTGGATGATATCGCCGGTGGCGGACCAAGTCATCTCGATTATGGTTGGAGAAAGCAGGATCGGAAGCCATGGGATTTTGCATTTGATATTGGAGAAGGCTACGCTGCTGGTCCAGCTACTTTGAGGCCTGCACCAGGTGCCGTAGATTTAGGACATCATTAGGGGTTTTATTTTTAGGAGTTTTAGTTACTAGGGAGCAGTAGTGTTTTTTTTATTTTTTCGGCGAATATATATATATATATATATATATATATATATATATGTCGAGGTCATGGTATGAATAGCTTTTTTTCTTCTTTTGGCGACGTTGATGTTGCTAAGCTCTTTTTTGTAATTTTTTTTTTTAGGTACTATAAATGTCTTGCTTGGGTTATGGTATTTTATTTTTGTAGAGTTCCTCATGAATGAATGAACTGCTTTTTTTTTCTTTTTTTTTTCTCTCTTCTTTTAAAAGTATTTTATATGCAATGAAACGGCGGAGATCAGAATTGTTGATGATCACGAGCCTTTACAGGAATTATGCAGCAGAGCATGATTCCATTTTCATGGACAACGGTAATCTTGATGGAGTTTTTTTGTGTGAGTCTTGTCTTTCTTTTTTTTCTAGTATGCGTCAACTGAGAGATCATACAGCTATTTGTCCATATCGATACTGGATTCCCGGAGATGAAGTTTATCGTTGTAGTAAAATGCGATGTGTGGTTTTTGAGATCGATGGAAGAAAGCCAATTTCCTTGACATATAATAGACGAATTGCTCATCTTGCTAAGCTGTTCCTTGATGAAAAAGCGACGCTAGATGATTTGCATTTTTTTGCGTTTTTTGCACTTTTTGAAATGGACGATTTTGGTTATCATTTTGTCGGCTACTTTAGCAGAGAATGGAGACGGACAATTGCTTGCGTTAATTCGTTATCGTGCGTTATGGTTTTGCCTCCGTATCGATCCAAAGGTTATGGTGCGCTATTGATTGAGCTCTCATATCAGATGAGCAGGGTAGAAGGTGCTCCTGGTACGCCTGAAAGGCCTTTAAGTCTTTCTGGTAGTAGAATTTTTAAACGGATTTGGAAATTAGAGCTATTACGAGCAGTTTCTTCGATTCAAGAAAAGAAAAAAGTGGTAACAATGAAGACTCTCAGTATGGAGACGGGTATGACTATGGAAGATGTAGCACTGACACTTCATGGTCTTAACGCGGTTTTTTTGTCAGCAAGGCAGCATCTAATTTTGTGTCTCCCTCGAAAAATGGTATCCGAAGCAAATAGAAAGAGGAAAATTGACGTGGGAGCGTTTCTTTGGACATCTTTGTTATGATGGAAGACTCTTTTTCCTGAACGAGAACTTGATTTTTTTATTTTTTTTTTGTGTGTGATCTACTGCGTTTGCATTTTTTTTTTCCATTACTTTATTTTTTAGTTGTCTGTGTGTGTATGGGTGAGTGTTTTTGTTGTGCTTTCTTTAACCATTTATTATTGTTATTACTGAAATTTTTTTCTCTTTTCTTTTTTCTCTTATACATACATATATATGTATATATATATTTATATATATTGGAGACACAGAGATAGGGTTTTTGAAATGGAAATTTTGCGTCTTCGAGGAGTTAATTTTGTGGTTGGTGTGGAGTTTTGTAGGCTAACTATCCTGCGCTGTTTTGCCCAATACGGTTCCTTGCATGATGTACTACTTGATGTTCCACAGGGTGAGGCTCTCGTATCATATGCTGAATCCTCATCTGCCCAAGATGCCTATCTAAAAATGAATGGGTTTCTATTGTTTGGCAATGAAATTGAAGTGTCAATAACGTCTCCACCAACATTTAACATTCCAGGATGTATGGTAACATTTCGATCCTCGACGATGCTAATTATACGCGGTGCCCCACCGTTGTGGATTGAGCTGAATTTGCGGCACATAAAGGGGGTGGAGCGTGTAGAATTTTGTGATTCAGAAACAGCTGTTGCTATGTTCGAAAATATTCTTATAGCAACAACAATAAAGAAAATCTTGGACCAACGCGTTAGCTACAATCGAAAAAATGTAAGTGTTATGTTTCTGAAACGCATTTAGATTGCTCTCCTACATTTTTTCTTATTTTTATTTTTTTTATTGTGCCTTAACGCTAGGTTAATTATGCATCCTGAACAACTGATACTGGAGATTTGGCAAATACAGAACGAAAACCTTCTTGCTTTGGAAAAAGCCGATCATGATTTAAGGTGCACCTATTCTCTTCTTAGTCATGTCCTCCTTTTGCTCTGCTCCTCAAGTTCATCTTTCTCTTCGCAGACAAATTGAATGTCAGTACTACATGTCCTGGAATGACAACAATGAGCTTCGACCTATTTGTTACTACTATCCTTTTTGTGCTTAATTTTCTTGGATGCCTGGACACATATCTCTCTTTTTCTCTACATTACTTTCTTCAGTCTGTGATAAAGTCTGTAGGGTCTCTTCACATCCTCACAGTGTTTGAAGAGTTGGTGAACCTATGGCAAATTGATCCATGATGCTTCGCTGCTACTATTACTATCTCCCCTCTTTTTTTTTTTTTCTGTCTAGATACCTAATGTAACCTTTAAATGAAAATTGATGTTGAAGCTAATACCTTTTTTTTTGTTTGTTTGTTTTCTGCGTAATTATTATTTTTTAAAATTATTTTCTTTTTGTTTGTTCAAAAAAAATTTTTTTTCCCAATATACGTCTTCTTGGTAGTTTTAAAAGTAATGAGCAACTTTTTTGATGTAAGTGATAGTGATGACAGTCTGGATGAGGTTGTCGTCACAAGCCAGCAAGTGGAGAAAAAGGTCGCACAGATCGATCCAAAATGGTTTGAAGTAACAGATGACGAAGATGCTGATGAGCGACATGTTGTCCTTTCTCGCAATGAAAAATCTTTAAATGAGATTCAAACGGTGTGTGACTTATTTGACTTCAATGTTGGCCAGCAATCGTGGTACGAGGCCGAAAAGGCGTTTGTGCAACTCCATCAAAAATCTATTGCGCATAAAGAAAGATTCAAGTCTGCTCCTTGGCCATTGTTGGAATGTCTTCGTAACACGCCAAACCTTTCGGAGTTCATGGAGGAGAAGGAAAAATTTAAAAAACCTGAAGATTTTCACAGTCTTAAAAGACTTATTAAAGTACTTGAAGAGGTAAATGAACTTTATAAGGAAGAAATTGAGAGGTTGCATGATGAAGAAAGTGAAGAGGGCAGCGAAAGCGGGAGACAAGGAGAGGAAGAGAAGGAACTTACTGAGGAAGACATCGCCCGTGAACTGCAGCAATTTGCGACCCAAAAGGGAAAGAAGGCTAATAGATGCCAGAGATTGGCGCAAGAATGCAAGAAGAAAGGCTACACTGCTCTTCAAATCACAGCATTAGCCATTGTGGCAGATGCGTTACTTGAAGAAGACAGTCGCCTACCTTATGTCTCAACTGCAACTTGGACTAAGTCATATACATGCGTGTGCACGTGTTATACACTCATCACTGAAAATCCTTCTATAGTGGTAAAAGAAGATCTCTCTTCCACTTTTACAAGCAACCGAGCAAGTATTCTTGGTGGTTTGGGATCTTTGGTGCAGAAACTCCACATCAATTTACAACGTATTGCGCAGTTTCAAAATGGTGCTACTGCTCAATATTTTGAAATAATCCAACTTGAAAACCTTTTGGTGGATCTTGCTGACTCTGTCCTTGGTTACTACCAGCAACGCAGACGCGGGAAAGTACTATGCTGTCAAGTTCTCATCGATATTTTTGGTCCACGACGCCAACAAGCTCACGACATCCTTTTCCGAAAAATGCCTAGTCAAAATCATACTGTGGTGGCTGAATCTGTTATGACGACAGTGCATGAACTGTACCGCGAACTTATTGCTCTTGGAGATGAGGAGATGCGGTGTCGTGCATTGCTTCATCTGGCATATCAACTGGGTTTGGAAGGAAAGTACCGCGAAGGGCGTGATCTCGTTTTGCGTTCTGGAATCGAGGGGACTGTAGAAAGGTCTATTCATCTTTCTATTCTTTACAACAGGGTCATGGCTCAGCTGGGATTGGCTTCCTTTGCCGCTGGAGACATTGTGCAAGCCTACAACCTTCTCAGTCCCTTGTGGTCTAATCGAAACCACGATGTTTTGATAAGTCAAAGGCTTCCAGATTATGTGAGAGACAATGAAGAGCAGGAATTAAAGTACCGTGATTTATTGGCTCCTCCCCATACCTACATTCCACATGCCCAACTGGAGCTGGCTACAATGCTCTCGACTCTTGTGGTGGATACAGCGAAGGAGGCCAAGAAGCCTTACGAAGGAAGCCGCCACCAAAGCTATTTCTACAGAGTTGTCAGTCAGATGTCGTATCAACCACTCTTGGGTGAACCTGTAGAGTTCAGAGAGCAAATAACAGCAATTTATGGAGCGTTAAGAACGGGTGATTACGCCCAAGCCAGTAAAGTTGTGAAAAATATGGAGGCGTGGTCAACTATGCCAAACGGAAACAAAGCTTTGGAGATGTTTTTAAAACATCTAAAAGAGGCAGCTCTTCGTATCTTTTGTTACAATAACAGGTGCAATTTTGCGACAATTTCCGTTGAAATGATGATGAAGAAGTATGAACTGACTGAAAATGAGGTTAAATGCATTATCAATGATATTATTTCAGAAAACAACAGCTCTCTCATAGCTTTTTGGGATAGAGAGGATAAGTACCTTCATGTTGATCGGAGCAACACATCGCGACTTCAATATCTTGTTGAGGGAACCGCTGAAAGTGTTCTTGATGTCGCGCAGTATTCGGAAAGACGTGTTCGTGACAATGACATCAGAGGAGGACGTGGTCGTGGTCGTGGACGTGGTAGAGGAGGTCGTTAATTAAGCACGTAATTGCCACTTAAAAGTAAAAGATTTAATTTGAATTTATATGTCGTGGTACCTTCCTTTTACCTTCGACGGAAGTACACGCTCCGTAATAACTGTTTTGAGAGTATTATTATTATTATTATGTGCTTTTGTATTTTTTTTGTTTGTTTTTCCGGCTTTTTACGTTTCTGTTTCCCTTGTAATCTTCTTTGTTTCGTTGTTGTTGTTGTTGTTGCTCTTTTCCATGTTTTCTCTGTATTGTTAACTAGGTATGTAGAAAACCGGATACAATAGGAGAGACAGGTGATGACATATGTTGAGGAACATGCCTTTCTCCGACTTCTTCGTAGGATAGAAAAGGATAAATATGTGCCCAATATTGCTGAAAAAGCTATTTTGTGTCGCACATTCAACGGCGTGTTCAACCCGATTGGTTTCTACTTTGCCACCCTTGGTTGGATGTGTGGATTCGTTGCTACATGCCATGCAAGGAAACATTCTAGGCGACTTTTTGCTACACTGATGGGATCACTCTATTTTTTTGAAATGTCATGGCTTTTTCAAGATTGCAGGCCATGTATGACATTTTTTAACGACATACGATCCGTGGATGGGAAATTAAATAATTTGGCGAAAGAGTATCGTCGTACCAACGCATCGCTCAGCGGTAGTACGCGTCCACTCTTTGGAACTTTGTTTGCTTTTATTACTTTTGATAAGACATCAAATTGGGTATACTCTGTCTTTTTGACCTCAGCGTATCGTACCCAATGGTTAAGCTTGTTTAGGATAGAGTGGCTCGATGGGCTCCCGCTGGATCCTTTGACACACTGGTATTGGAGAATGGTTTTACAATAGCGGCAAGGCGTGTGATTTATATATATATATATATATATATATATATGTTTTTTTTTTGAGTTTTTGTTTGTGTATATACGCATATTTACATATTCTACTTTGGAATATTTATCCTGTATATATTCTTTCCTTCTTTTTTTTCCGTGGAACTTTATTTTTATTTATTCCCACTTTTGCACTTCGTTTTTTTTTTTTTTTTTTTTTTTTTTGTGGTGGTGGTGGTGTATTATATTATTAGGCTCTATGATTCGATAGCAGCGGATTTAAAAATTCAGAAACCGCCACTAGTAAAAAAAAAAAAAAAAACGAAGATACGGCTATTTTACTTGGAACATTTATTTCAGTATATGTGTGTATGCAGAGTAAAATTTTAGAAGCAAAGGGCACAGCGACTGAAAGCTACAAACCTGTCTACATACCATCCGAGAAGTATTCAAAGGTTACACGAGGCCGCAATGTATTTTTTGCTACATGCATAATTGGAGTATCTGTTTTTTTTACTGTTTCTATGATACCCTATGGTCTTATGAACCGGTCCGTGCGTCGAATTTACCATACGTATTGCCGTGGAAAGGTTCTGGATCTCACACCAAAGATAGCAGATGCGAATGACGTTGCCTTGTATGAAATGTCTAAAGCTGTCCGTGTTGAGTTTCTAGTAAAAGAAAGAATAGTCGATGATGGTCGGTACAAAATTGATGACACCCTCTCGGAAGCCCTCCAAGAGGAACGTCGAAAAGCTATGACTCTAGACTTTATGGTTAAAAATGATCATAACTGGGTAGGAAGTACAGTGACATTTGATCTAGTTGAGGAAAAAGAGACCCGAATGCCGGATTTTCAAAAATACGACACAGTTGTTATACGGAATGAGTTGTTAAATAGAAGTAAAAGCGAAGCTCGTGATGTGCTGAATTCTGCAGCAGTGTACGTGGGAAAGGATGGGTACGTTCTTTTGATGGACTTTGGTAGCCCTTCTTGGCCGCCGCTTCGTTCACTTACTCGCTGGTTTCATACGAAAACAAAAAGCTCACTGCATCTAACTCATGATTACGACAAGTGGATCAAAGATGATAACCGATACATTGTCGTCGAAAAGAGAAGATGCTTATTGGGATTACATTACGCTTTAGCACTTCGACTAAAAACGTGATGTCTTCTTCATGGAATTTTTTTTTTTGTCGTTACAGATTTTTCGTTTTCATTTTTGTGTGTATGTTTTGGTTCCAAAAGGGTAGACAAAGGTCTCTTTCTCTCCCCTTTTGACTGATATTTAATAAAAATAGCAACATGTTCATATACCTATACTTCATTTTACTTGTTTGTTTGTTTAAATTGCATTGCTTTTGAAAATACTGAGTCTCTCTCTCTCTCTCTCTCTCTCTTCTTATGTTCACCTCACACAATGCGTACATGAGTGAAAGTAACTTGCATAGCTGGTTAAGTAGAATAACAACAACAGCGACAACTCTTGTGCTGTAGTGATGATCGAAAGTCAGAAACAGTACATGAATGAGTTGAGAAGGCAACTTCAAGGACTTGAGGACACTTTGTCTGAGGAGCAAAAATTACTTCAAGCCCGAAACCAAAGAGTGATTTCTCTATCTTCTTCTGCGGCCGAGGTAACGAATTTCATACATGAGGAAGAAAAAGAACTTGAGGAGGCACAAAGGCAACTAGATATTGCAGAAAGAAGGAACAAAGTAGTACATGCTGAACAATTGCGCCTTGACCACGCAACGGACAACTTGTTGAAACGAGAAGAGTACATAAAGGAACTCACGGAGGCTGATGAAAATTTAAAAGGAACTCAAACTGAGGTAGACAACTTGACAAACCAAATCATAGGCCTAACTAATGCTCCTAAGGATGCGGACACACAGAGTGAGGTTGTACTTGTAAGTCTTATAGCAATACTTGATGATTTGAAAACTTCCCTAAATCGCAGCATTCAAAGAGTACCCGTAGATGAGGACATAAGAACACAGGAACTACTCAAAGCTATTTGTGAGTTGTCGCGCGAGAGAGAAAGAGCACTGGGATATTGTATGCGAAAAAAACGCGAAGTTACAGGTGTTATTGGGTTAAAAAAACAGCGAACAAGTGAACTGATTCTTGAGTCACAAAGGAATCTTGCACTGGTGCGTGATGGTCAAGATGCGAAAACTATGGGTGTGGTCGAGAGAATTCAGGTGGAGCGTCGTACGCTGGAAGAAGAGGTAGTGAGAATTCAAGCTACAAATGAGCGTATGTGGGAAGCCCTTCGCGACACAAGGTATTCTTCGGACACTATTAAGAGTGGCGAATACAAAAGAGAGGTGGCTTTGTCAGCCAACGATGCGCTACGCGGTTCCAGTTGTGCCGAAGTGGAAAAGGAAAATCTTAAGGAGCAGCTAAAACTTTTTGATACAAAGAAGCAAAAGCTACAGCGCATAACAGATGACTTGAGGACGAGTATGAACAAAGATATGGAGAAGCATGCCGTTCGACTTAAGGATCTCAGGCGGGAAGTTCACTTTCAACAACGTGAGAGTCATCGAATTGAGGGAGAAAATAGGAAAATTAAGGCTCTATGTGACTCTTTAGCTGCGACACTTGATTCGAGAAATTAATTATTATCACTATTATATATATATATATATATATATATATATATTTCGTCTCTTAAATTCTAGATGGAGTTCATGCTAACTCTGTTTGTTTCGATTTTAGCTGGTCACGTGGGGAAATGAAATATGTGAAATCTTAGAGAAAAAAAAAGGGTGACTATTAATGCTTTTATACATTTTGCTTTTTCTTTTCTTATGTTTCTGTTTGTTTACTGTCCGCTATTATTACTGGCATCGCTACTGGTATTATTATTGTTGTTATTATTCTCTCTCTCTCTCTCTCTCTCTCTATATATATATATATATATATATATATATATATATATTTCTTTGATCGCCGGTAGGTTTAGTAATTAAGGGTAATAAAAAACTGATTTTTGGTGATGCCATTTGACCTCACGCCACCTCATGCATATCAGACGACACAGCCAAAATGTGTTTTGCGTATTGACGACAATTGGTATGATTGTACTGTTTGGAGGCATTCGCACCCCGGAGGGGCTATGATTTGTGACCAGTTTCACGAAAAGGATGCAACAGATGTCTTTTATTCCCTTCATTCGAAGGAAGCAATAAATAAGTTAAAGCGTATGAAAGCACTTCCTCTAAGAGAAAATGATCAACCGCGGCAAGAAGCATCCATTGGCTTCGAAAAAATACGGAAAAAACTTGAGAAGGAAGGATGGCTTGAACGGAATTGGTATATTGACTTTACCCGTAATATTATTCCAGTTGTGCTTCTATGTGTCATTGGAAGCATTATAAGTAACACTTATCCTATTTTTGCAACCATCATGATCGGTTTGGGCATGCAGCAAGGAGGTTGGTTGGCACATGACTTTGGTCATGCTAGAGGAAGTTTTAGTCGCTTTCTTGGAGTTACTCTTGGTGGGCTTATTAACGGTTTTTCTCTAAACTGGTGGTCACACAAACACAATACACATCATACCTTTCCTAACCGAAAAGAGCATGATGCTGACATCCATAATGAGCCTGTTTTGTATTTATGGTCTCCTTCGAACTCTGATGATCACTTTCTGCGTCGCTATCAGCATTACTACTACTTTTTGGCGTATTCACTTTTGTACGTTTCATGGCGGATACAGTCTATAAAATTCATTTTGGGTAGTAAAAATTGGGTTGAACGTTTTTTAATTAGCATAAACTATATTTGGTTGGCATGTCTTCCTTGGAAAGTTGCGGTTGGTAGTATTCTACTTGGTGGATTTTGCGTTGCTATAGTCGTTACTGCTAATCATCAAACGGAAGAAATAATTGAGTCAAAAGATCACTACAACTTTATCGAAGACCAATACCGAACAACTCGGGGCATTCAATGCCCTGATATGTTTTTTGAATGGTTTTTTGGCGGAATGCAGTACCAACTGGAGCATCATTTGTTTCCTATGATGCCTCGTTACCGTTATCCGGCAGTCCGCAATATTGTTAAAAAGTTTTCTGAAGAGAATTCACTTCCTTTCCACGTGAGTGGAGTGATTGAAATAATGAAAATGAACTATAACGTCATAAAAAGAAATGCTATTTCAGAGCCACGAAAACAAAAGTAAAAAATAGAAATGTACTAGCTGATATGTGGTGAATGGAAAAACGGGAAAAGACAAGAAAAAAAATATTTTTTTTTTGTCTTTTTCTTTTTCGTTTATATCTCTCAGATTGCGCCTAAAAGTTTTTGTGTCTTGCGGATGCTTTCTAACTCTTAATCTTAAGATCTCATGCACACACCCACACACATACACACACACAAAAAAAAAAAAATAGCCAAACATTCTTTGCAATTTACACCTTCCACAGTGAAAAGTTACCTGATGGTGAGAGGTAAATATGGCACGGAATTGTGCTGTGGTAAAATTTAATCGCTACAATTGCCCTAGGGGATGTTGCTGATAATATTGTGATTTTCTCTTTTGTGCCAATTTTTTTCTCCTATTTATGAATTTTTTTTTTTTTATTATTATACAGAAGAAGGTAGAACAAAGAAAAAAAAAAGAGAGAGAGAGAGAGAGCAAAAAACAAAAAAAAATATATATATACACTCATTAAAGAACCGGACAAATCCTAAAATTTTCTTATTTGGTGTTTAAAGAGGCGGGACTTTTAAAAATGTCTACACGCATTTTCCTTTGCATGGCCTTGCTTTTGGGTGCTTTACAAGTTAAAGGAGATGTTTTGACGGCAACCGATGCGGACTTTGATGACGTCATCAAGAAGGGTGAGATCGCCCTGGTAAAATTTTATGCGCCATGGTGCGGGCATTGCCAGAAACTTGCCCCTGAGTGGGAGAAAGCCGAAAAGGAGGTCCCTGCTGATGTGGTCATGGTTGATGTGGATTGCACAAAAGAAAAGGAAGTTGCCAAGAAGTATAATATCCAAGGCTATCCCACGATCATCCTCTTCCGAAAGGGGGAACAAGTAGAGGTGTACAGTGGTGCTCGCCAGAGTCAGGATATTGTCAAGTATCTTACAGGAAATGTTGGCCCTGCTGTTTCTTTTCTGTCAAGCGCCGAGGAGGTGGCCAAGATAAAGGAAGAACACGATATTGTTTGCATCAGCGTTACATCTGATGCCGCATCTACTCTATCTAAAACGGTTGAAACTTGTGCCCAGAAGCTACGATCAAAAATGAAGTTTGTGGTCCTCACTGACCCAAAACTATTTCCTGAACAAAAACCTGAAAGCATTGTGGTATACCGAAAGAATGACGGAGGAGAAGCCGAGGAATACACTGGGAAAGTGGAAGTTGAGGATGTGGAAGCTTTTCTTCAAACCTCTATCCTCTCTTTTGCTGGAGAGATATCCCCAGCAAACTACCAGATTTATGCAGAGTCTAAGAAACCGTCGGTTTGGGTGTTTCTCAAATTAAGCGAGGAATCTTCTACACAATTACAATCTCAGCTGAAAGAACTTGGCAAAAAGTTACGTCAATGGGTGGTTGTCCTGTGGGTAAATGCTGAAAAGTACGATGGAGTGATGAAGCACCTCGGTCTCCCTGATGATGCAAAGACTCCTGCCTTTGCAATCGCTCATGGAAGTAAGCACTTCGTTCCAGAATCGAAGGATCCCGCAACTGTGCAGAGCATTGAAAGCTATGTCATGGATTACTCCCAGGGTAAGATATCTGCCTCTGTCAAGTCCCAACCTATTCCTGAAGAGGAAACTGTTAATGGTCTGACAACCATCGTCGGAAAGACTTTGGATAAATACCTCTCTTCTGGAAAAGATATGATGATTGAGTTCTATGCCCCATGGTGTGGTCATTGCAAGAAGTTGGAACCCATCTACGCCAAGGTAGCGAAGGAGTTTGAGTCTTCTGATGTAATCATTGCTGCCATGGATGCCACCGAAAATGATGTGACCCACCCCGACTTGAAGGTGTCAGGATTCCCAACACTATACTTCATTCCTCATGGCCAAAAGCCTGTTTCATTTGAAGGGGATCGAACGTTTTATGAACTGTACAAGTTCGTTCGTGAGCACGCATCGGCGTTTAAAGGTCAGCCTGTGCCACCACCGGAATCGAAGGATGCGCAGACAGAAAGTGGTGATTCGAAAACCGCAGATGAAGTAAGTAATAATGATGAAAAGGCAGATTTATAAACGAAAATAATTTTTTGTGGTTTTTTTGCTGTTTTCGTTTCGTACGGAACCTATGAACCGAACCTGAGGATCATCTTAAAAAAAAAAAATCCAGAAGAGTAGTTCCGTGCGTTTTAAGTTGTATAATGTATTGGGCTTTTATACCTCATGCACTAGAACACTCATTTAATCCGAAAAGACAAAAGAAAAAGAAAAAGAAATTCTTTTTTTTAAATGTGTAAACGCACAATGAAAGAAGAGGTAGACACAGTGCGAATGAACTAAAAAGAAAAAAAGAATGAACACGCATTTTTATATGTAGGGATATATTTAAATATATGCGCATGTGTATATGACTTTATGCGTTAGTACATTCCGTGACTAAGCAATTTACTGCCACTCTCGTAGGAAGAACGACTGCTAGAGAAAAAGTTTATATTCTCTGTTTTTCTTTTCTTTTTTTTGTTTTCATATTGCTCTTGTAGGAGGCAGGAATAGTGGTATGACAGACTTTTCTGAAGGATCCTATGAAAGAGTTATGGCCCTGCGACGGGCTTATCGAGAGCGACTTTCGGTGGCTCCCAAACCTAACACAGACGTAACTGTGCCCGAATCGGAAGGCGCAAAGGAGTTAGTAAAAGAAGAAATGCGGCATCGCAGTCGCATCGAGTGTGAGGAGAGTGATGAAGTAAGTATCATTATGGATCGATGGAAAAGACGTTGCCAAGCGTTGGCATTCGAGTTTGATATCCTTAACAAAAGGGAAAGGAAAAGTATTGAAGCCGATGACCAGCGGCATGCTATACAGGAGCAACTTTATCGCGAACAGTTTATGAGCTTCTGGAATAACAGGAATAAGCAAAACATTCATACAACTACTGACGTCTCCAAACTTCTTTTAAGTGCGTATAAGTACAATGTTGTGCCCTTTGCAACTGACCCAGTTGAATGCTGGGAAAGAGGTATTGTTATACCCCCTGAGTTGCAACAGAATGTGGAAATTTCAGATTCCGAGGGAACCGTTTCTCTTCCTCCATTTCACGAATTATCGATAAGGTACCGAAACGCGTATTATAACTATTGCGCCGAGAAAACAGGTTTCATGATTGCACAGGAGGCTGCAGTGGTGCAATCCATGAATCATTCATTGGCACGGGAAAATTCTCTTCCTTGAAAGCAACTATGGAGAACGGAGTTTCATGTAGACTCCTAAAACCTTGTGAGTCATGTTCCCTAGTATTTTCAAGCATTCGTGCAGAGAAGGGATTACTCTCTTCAACACTTTTCTTTAGTTCGTTTTTTGTTTGTTTGTTTTGTCTTCTCTTATCATACGTTTATGATCGACAAAATACAAAATATTTTTGCTTTTCTTCTCCTTATTCTTTTATTACTATTATTATTATTATTATGCTCTGAAGAAGAGATGGGTTGTTTGACTGCTTAGTGAATTTTTTAAAAAAGAAGAGGAAAACAAAACAAGAAAAAGACCATCGACCAAAAATACAACAACATCAAAAAAGAGGAAAAAAAGTTCAGACAATCATAATAAAAAAATCATGCTGCACAATGTGGCTTCCCTGAGTCACAGAATTCCATGTGCTGTGCACTGTTGTGTGGGTGTTGTGCGTTCGCCCTCGAGAGGTCTTGCCCAGGGGGATTTTTTGTGGACATGCCGTTTACTACTAACCGAATGCGGGCGTTCAGTGGGATCCTCGTCAATGTCAGGGGCTCTATGTTCACAGGAAATGCTCTCACTCAAGTGTAGAGGTGCTCCTATCGTTGAGTACTGTATCTCAAATCTTCGTGAAGGCGCGTTGGTTCATGTTGTGGCGAAAGTGTACAAAAAATCAAGATTTATTCCTATTCATAGTACGTACGTTGAGGACACTGAGCTACTGATCTCAGATCAGCTGGGATCTCTAACCCTTCTATGTTACTTGTAATTTGAAGATATATTTACCAACCCAACTCCTTTTCCTCCTCTTCTTTTTTATTTATTTTATCTTTCACTTTATTTACGACGCACAAAAAGAACATGTGATTTTGTGCATGCATATGTGTTGTTTTACTTTTCTTTACTTACTTGCACTTTCCTTTACGCTTTCGATATTTTTGTTTGTTTGCTCGTTTCATAACGTATTTATGTAGCCAATACAATCTTTTTTGCTGTTGTATTGAAAATAAAAATAAAAAAATAAAAAACGGAAAGAATTATGTATCGATTAATTCGGCGTAGTGTGGCTGTACAGTGTTCGCATGGCATCTGTGCGCAGAGATTCTTGTGTTTCGGATTACCAGGGTCCTGCTCCACTTACTCACAAAATATTCAGTCTCCAGTGCAGACACTACGCTTTAACCGGCGTTTTCAATCCTCCACAGAGAAAAAATTTCATTGTAGTGTCTGCAAGAAGTCGTTTCGTCTGGAAATGGCAGCAAAACTGCATCTTCAACAAGCCCATGGCGGCGATGGCACAGTGGAGGCGGGTGCAGGCCCAGGTATGGAAATAGCGGTGGCGGCGGCTACTGTGAATACAGCCGCTTCGGCTCCGCCATCTAGCCCGGTCGAGCGAAGTCACTTTGAGGAGGAAGAGCGCCGTCCACGACGAATGAGACCAACACCAAAACCGCTTCATCATCCCGATCGGGAGGTGCCCGAGGCTGCCATGAATGAGCTATTGGGTGTCTGGGACAAGGTGGGATTAAATAGGTTGGAGGGCAAATTTATTCACAGTACCATGGTTATGAAAGTTTTTGCTGCACGACCGGATGCTACCGATCAACCCCTTTATGAATCTGTCGCTCCCGAAGGGGATAACCCCTTTGAAGCTGTCTCCCGAACTCCTGCGGATGCTCTGCCTACTGAATCTTGCCTTGTAGAACCTTTAATCACAGGGGTAGACCTAGATGGACCCTTCGCTGCAGCCCCTGAACGCACTTTGAATCCATTTCGCGCAGGTAGGGTAGAAAATCCATTCGTGACCGTTTCTCGAACCCAGCATGAGATACTTAAATCCGTTAAACAGCAGCAAGAACAACAACAACAACAACAGCAGCAGCAGCAGCAACCAAAAGAAGAACAGCTGACGGCTCCGGTTACGCCGTTTGGACAGTTACCGCTCTTTGGCAAGGAGCAGGGTAACACGCAGCCCTCCGTTAGAGCAGCAGTTGAACGTCCACCCAATACAAGCGAGGTTGCCTCGCCATTTGCAGCGGCTGTAGCTGATTCGCCTTTTGCTGGAACATTATCTTCCTTATTCACATCTCAAAAAGAAACCGACACTTCTTCTCCTGGAGTAGCCGAAGCGTCACCGTTTACCGCTGAGTCGCCGTTTCTCTCTATGGAGCAGTCTCCATTTGCATCTTCAGGTACTCCGAGTCCTTTCACGGTTCCCGGTGCTTCATCTCCGTCAGCGACGTTCCCTATGGATGTAGTCCCTGGTTTTCCTAATGAAGTTACCCAACAGAAGGATCAGTGCATGCAGGCCAGTAGTCATGAGTGTCCTACTTGTGGAAAAACATTCTCCTCGTTTGAGGGAGCTGCTATGCACAGCAGGGCCAAGCACGGTATTAATCTGGAGAACGAGAAGAAGAACACAAAAAAGAAAAATACTCACACAGTTCCGGATTTACCCGCGTATATTCCAAGTCCGGTTGATCTTTCCTCAACCACCCCCTTTGGTACCAAGACAGCTGTCGACTCATCGTGGTCAGAAACGGACGTTGTTCCTCATGCGCAGAGTATAAGCAATATTACTTTAGTTGGTCGCGTGCTAGACATCACACACAAACAGGATAATATTTCTCAAGTAACTGTCTTTGTGCAAGGTGAAAAAGCGGGGGATGAAGAAACTGTTACACTTCACTGCTCTGCTGGCATAAACGATGAAGTTCGGAGTACAGTAAAACGTAATGCAATGATTTTTGTCAGTGGAACCCTGAGACTACACCATGTTTATGAGGCGTCTAATAACAAATATTATGCAAGCCCTGTAGTGCACGTTGCATTACCAATAGGGACACTAGCAGTCATTGCATAAATAAGTAAAGGAACAACGTTAGCCATTCACTTCACTAAAGCTGACTTTCGGAGAGAGAGAGCAGAGAAAAAAGAAAAAAAAGTGTGGGTGTTAGAGACAAAAAGAACATATATATATATATATATATATATATATATATATATATATGGGATTTAATAAAATGGGTTGTACATATGAGAAACTGCTGTTAATTGTTTTTTGCTATTACTGTCATCTCCATTACATTTTTTTCTTTCTTTTTACGTTTATTTTTTATATTTGGCAGTAGAAAAAAGAAAAAGAAAAAAATGGTAGAGGTTCCACGAGGCAGGGAAGCTTTGGACAAACTCTGTGCTTTTCTTTCAAACCCTATAAAATCGAAAGAAGAGGAGGGTTCCCTGGCAGGATTATTTGCCCCGGGAGCCCAAAAAAGCGTCCAAAGTGTGGAAGTAGAGGTTTCATTTCTGCTGTCTCCTGTGGCTCATCGCGTGCCTTTGTACTTTGTGGTTCCCCATGAGATTCTTTCAGGAACTATATGTGTAGTCACCCCTCCGCCACAGCGTAAGTATAAGGACAAAATACTACAGCTAAGTGAGGAATCTGACACTGTTGCGCAGCGTGTAAAGAAGGTGATTGACACAAAGAAACTCGGAATGAAGTTTCTGGATCCTGTTTCTGTTAGGGCTCTTGCTAACAGCTTTGATCACTTCCTTCTTTTTGCTGTTAAGAAGTATCCTTCACAGTTTACTGGAGAATTTCTCGGTCACCAAAAATGTCCAATATGGGTCTCTCGACGTGGAGGATTTAAGGAAAGTTTGCACGAAGGTGTACGCACTATTGTATTTCCTCGAAGGGGACACAATGCGGTGACATGTCGCATTGGCCACACGGGTCTTCGTATAGATCAACTTTATGAGAACCTTCTGTCCTTCCTCGCACAACTCACAAGCCATGTGCAGGCGACAGTCCCTGAAAATATTCTTCATATACGTGTTTCTGGAACAGACAACAAAGGCAGGCGTGTTGGACTTCCAATTTACTCGCACACTTTTAAGATTCCAAGAGAGTTACCTCCAGAGAGTGACCAGCCGGAGAAGAAACGGAGAAAGGAAAATAACTGACTACTTCCTATAATTACCCAATGGGTAAGGTCGTTTAAAAAATAAACCTAACCTTGTTGATATTTAAGTCTTTACCTTTTTTTTTTCTCCTCTTTCCGTATGCGCCAGTGTGTGTAATACACTGATTGTGAAGGTGCGACTGGTGAGTTGTCTTGTTTTCTTTTTTGGTTTCTTTTGATTAAATACGTATTTCTCTTTTTTTCCCCCTCGATTTTTTTTTGTTTTTTTAAAGCAAAAACAACAACAAAAAGACTAAAACACTTTTCAGCTTCTAACAATGTCGTTCATGCATTCTGGGCCAACCTCTATGCTAAAAGACGGATCCACTTTTGTTGATGATCCCGTCGTAAGAAATATTCAAGCGTGTCGGGAACTTGCCAAAATCACCCGCAGTTCCATGGGCCCTCACGGCCTTTGCAAGATGATCATCAATCACCTAAACAAACTCTTTGTAACTCATGACGCGGCAACAATCCTACGTGAGCTTGAGGTGGAGCATCCTGGAGCTAAATTGCTCGTACAGGCATCGCATGCTATGCAAGAAGAAGTTGGTGATGGTACAAACTTCGTTGTATCTCTTGCAGGTGAATTGCTTTCTCAGGCGGAGTCGCTTGTGCGGATGGGGCTTCACCCGAGTGAAATTATTGAGGGTTACAAAAAGGCCGGAAACAAGAGTCTCGAAATTCTCGAGGGACTAACAGCTCAGACTGTGGATGATTTGCTTCTGAGGAATGAAGCTATTCCCGCCATTCGCACAGCCATTGCCTCAAAGCAATACGGTTATGAAGGATTTCTTGCAGAACTTGTTGTTGATGCCTGTATCAATGCCTGCCCGTCTAACGTTCGTTCATTCAACGTAGATAATGTGCGGGTAGCCAAGTTAGATGGAGAGTCTGTTTTGGCATCTAAGATTATTCGTGGGTTTGTTATTACGCGAAACCCAGAAGGCATTGTTCGTCACATGAAAAATGCTAAGATCACTGTTTATAACTGTGCTGTGGATGTTCCATCCACGGAAACGAAGGGAACCGCATTAATTGAGAATGCGGAAGACTTAATACAATATTCCAAGAAGGAGGAAGCGGTAATGGAAGAGATTATTACAAATATTCACAAAACAGGTGTTAATGTTATTGTTTCCAACTCAACATTTGGTGATCTTGCGCTGCATTTCCTTAATCGTTATGGTATAATGGCAGTGAAAGTTTCCTCCAAATTTGAACTCCGTCGTCTTTGTGCGGCCGTTGGGGCACGAATTCTCGCCCGCCTCGATGTACCCACCGTAGAGGATATGGGTTCATGCGACAATGTGGATGTGAGTGATGTAGGAGGGAAGAATATCACAATTTTTGCTCAAGAAAAGGACGACTCCAAACTCTCCACTATTGTTGTTCGAGGAGCTACACAAAATGTTTTGGACGATGTCGAACGTGCCATTGACGACGGAGTCAATGTATTTAAGGCCCTTACAAAGGATAAGCGTCTAGTGGCAGGCGCAGGAGCCGTTGAAATGGAACTTCAGAAGGAACTAACTCTATTTGCTGAGTCCAATCCTGGGCTGGATCAATATGCCATCCGTAAGTTTGCCTCCAGCTTTGAGGTTGTGGCACGAACGCTGGCTGAGGTTAGCGGTTTCAACGGAACTGATGTTGTCACCCAATTGGAAGTGGATCATAATGGTGGAAAGGTGCATCAAGGCGTTAATGTAGAGAATGGAACCACAATTAATGCTTTAGAGGCTGGAATTGTGGACCCATACCTCACCAAATTCTGGGCGATACGATTGGCAACCGATGCCGTTTTAAGCATTCTTCAAGTCAACCAAATCATTGTCGCTAAACAAGCTGGTGGACCAAAAAATCGCCCCGACCAGGCCCGTGACGAAGATTAAAAGTGGATGGACAGCGCAACCAAATGAAGGAGAGAAAACCAAAAAAAGAAAAAAAAAGAACAAGGAGAAAAAAGAAAAAAAAAATAGATGGGAAAAAAGAAGGGGAGGGAGGCTGTGGTCAGCAAGATCACAAGAAAAAAGAATATATGAGTAATTACAAAGACAAAAAGAAATGCGCAAAAAAGGGGTCGCTAGAATTCATCAGCAGGATAGATACTGTGAAATCTCGGTCTATTTATAAAAGCACGTAAATTATACTATAATTCTGAATATTCTTTGATATTCTCGTGGTGTGTGTTTCATGACCTGGACAAGTTTTCTCTCTTGCGTGTGGGAGTGAGGTGCGTCGAACTCTTGAGTGTGACATTATGCTATCATTGTTTTTTTTTTTTTTCTCTTCTGATTTTTTTTTTTGCCTCAAGTGGGGTTGGAAAAAAAAAGCGAAAAGGTGTAGATAAGATAGGGTGACATTACTATTAGTCTATGTGCGGCTGTAACACTGACTAGAAATGAATGGACGAAGTTTAGAGCTTCCTTCTTGGGGAATTTCAACTTTTGAAGGCATCAACGTCTTGAGAGTAAATTTTTTTTCAATCAACTTACAATGTAACTGTTTGCAGAATTTTATGCATTTTGGAACCCATCCCTCTTTGGTTGAGCTGCAACTTCAAGGGAACCTTATTGAGAATTTTCTAGGTCTTACGAAGCAGCCCTCACTTTCGGTGATTAACATTGCCGGAAACCCAATCAGCTCTCATCCCTTGTATCGGATAATGATCTTGCTGGTTGCCGGGTTTTCTGTTATTATGATCGATGACGTACCTATCACAGATGCGGAACGTGATTTCGCCCGTGAAATGGGACCCTATGCAGCTCTCGCCGTGAGCTACGGATGGCTTCTGCAGCCCGACGCTCGGTCATTCGAGGAGTATCAAGACATCGTTAGGGAATGCAAAGACAAATGGAGACACTCCAGTCGCTTACACGTTCCTTCCCTAACTATAATTCAGGTGTTGGATCATGGTAGCCATCATCGTATTGCTGTTACACCACCAAATTCTTCTAAAATGGAGAAAAATATGGGTAGATGTACTCTTTCCGATTCTCGCCTTTTGGTAAGGGTGAAAAGGCAGGAAGAGCTTCTCCCTATGGTAGAGGTGAGAGGAGGACAGACTGATGGGAGAAGCTTGTATGTGGATGGATTAACAGGTGTGGAACTATGCAGTGCTAAAAGCATACAGTTTACGGATGGCATTTATCTCTGCACGGATAATCTTATTTTATCTACGTGTAAGGGAAATGGATGGACTCGAGCTTGTTTGTTGTTTGAGTCATCGCTGCTGATTCTTCTTTCTTTTATGACGAGGGTGCGTTTTGTGGATTTTATAATAACCGAATTAGAAGTCGACTACATTAGGCCTAATTCTCTTTCTGTTCGTGGGAGGTATGGAATTGCGTTTGTTATTCGATTCGACGATCATAATGTTCTGCGCAGTGTATATAAACTCATTTATTTGAGAAAAGGAATGCATGTGCCATCACTTTATCCTTGTACTAATAATGTTGAATCCGATTATGAGGGGTCACGAAAGATGCGAACGCCGAGCCCACCAATAAGTATGATTATTTCAAAGAAACATGAAGGTCTAAACGCCAGCATCCATTCCACAAGCAGTAGAAGTAGAAACATTACCATCACCACCACCACCACCACCACCACTAGCAGAAGCAGCAGCATTAGTAGCGAATTAAAGCATGCTGGGAGCAAATGCTCTGCTTCACTGATATGTGGCGGGAGGGAGGCATCGCATGAAGACATACAAGAGCTGGCGGTTCCGCGAATCTTTCCTGAACCCGAGTCCGCAAGGGCGAAAATGTCAAGAGATAGAATTTCAGACAATTCAGTACAGCAGCGTCGTAACACGGTATCAGATATCAACAAAGCGGAAACGTTGTGCGAAAGTTTACCACCACAACCACTACCTCCAGCGCCTCATACCTTCACACAACCATTGCCACCCAAACGGGTCCCTCCGCGAGCTTCTTGCTCCTCTTCCTCCTCTGTGCCGTCCATACCGAAACGATTTTCTCCTATCGTGGCGAGCAACTCCGCTTCGCAAAGTGTATATGCTTTTTCGACGCCAAAGTCTAAGTCAAAGGTATCATTGGCAAAAAGATTTGAGAATATTCGTATTGCAGACAGTGAATCCAGTTAAACGAAAAAATGTATGTGAATGTAGTGGTTTGCGCGCTAGCTTCATGCACTATACTCATAAATCGAAATTGCGAGAATTTCTTTCCCATTTTTTGATGAATAAATAACTCTTTTTTTTTTTTTTGAACTCCTTTTTTTTTTTTGGACTTTGCTCTTATTCTTGTTCTTTCTTTTTTTGTTATTGCATTAATTAATACAGTAGGAAAATGGAAATTCGAACAGAAAAGCTTGAAGATGCCGTTAAACGGGCAGTGGAGGACGCGATTGGTGCGGAGGTCCGATCGTGTGCGGTTGAAAGACGCTCAAGCCCATCCGTATCCGGTAATGTCGGTTCTCACCCGCTCGCGCTGACGACGTTTGATACTTCTTCAACTCTTCCAGATTTTGTTCCTCTCGTCGGAGTCTCCTGGCCTGATCCTGTGAAGTCAGTTTGGAGAACATTTAAATTAAACTCAATTGTCGGTCTCTTTCCAGATATATCTAGATCCTGGATTACGGTAGACAATAAAATAATACTGTGGAACTACAGCTCAGGGAGAGATATCATTGTTTATGATGAAATCCCTGAAATTATTGTTGCTGTGGGAAGTGCTCTTGCACCTGCAACAGGAGTATTCCAGTCGCATATCTCGCTCATATTCCCCGTGGCGACACCAAAAACAGTTCATATTCTTGGTCTCTGTGTTGTAGGAGATGCTCCAGCAAAAAAGGCAGAAATGTATGTCGTCAACCTCGGTTTCTCTGTGATGGCACCTACACTTATTACCAAACTAGTTGGTTTGAAAGATACGGGACGAATTTTTGCGGCTGGAACAGATGGGTGTTTATATGAGGTGAAGTACACTAAGGAGAGTACTCCTGTGATTCCGAAAATTCGTCTTATCAATCACTCATTATTTTTTGGTGGTGTCCCGCTACTAAATACTCTTAGTTCTTTGATAAGTACAGTGAAGCAGACATGGGTAAAGCAAACTCCTCCCTTGCGTGATCTTACTGTTGACACCAAGCGCCGACTGTTGTTCACACTGGATGCCGAGAGTAAGATATCTCTTTGGAAAATAACAGAGAGTGGTGTGAAACTTCAGACATCTGCCTCCCATGATTCCTCCTTTATGGGTCGTTATCATCAATCTGAACATCTGGATGATGAAAGTTTTCTAGTAAAGATTTTTTGTGTGCCTCCACATGATGATAATTGCTCTCTGGTTGCTATTGCATCTAACGGTGAGCAATATCGTTATGTGTGTCAAGACGGTATATGGGGTGGCATGGATGCCTGTTTGTTAATGCGAGAAAAATTACCGGCATGTATACCTTCAAATCGTGAAGTGAGTGTTTGTTTCGTAGCCGACGGCATTTCACTTTACTGCCATGCGGAACAAGGTGATAAAAACTCATCAGATTCCGTGACTGTGGCAACTACTCCTCATACTATTTTACCACCACATCATCATTGCCGTGATATTGTGACGCATTTAGAGTCTACCACTTCCCGAATGGTTAGAGTTGACGCCATAGATGAGGTTCCAACAAGGGATAATGTGAGTCCAAATGAATTTTGTTCACAAGTTTGCTCTTCACCAAAACAATTTGTTTTCGCACACCGTCACGGTATTTCCACCTTTATGAAGCTTCGACCTGTTGACAGCCTGCATATGATCCTCTCATCTTCCAATCATCAAAAGCGTGAGGCTCTTCTTCAACGTTTTGCATCTGCTTATAGCCCATTGGATTACTGTTGTATGCTTTTACAGATTGGTACAGGATGTACAAATGTGCCAGCTCTTGTGAATGGTCCCTATATTGAAAACGGTATCGCAAATTCGCTCTTCTCAGAAGTCGATAAAGCTCCTGGAACATCCTCAAGTCCACTTTCTATGGAACAGCTTGGCTGTCAACTTATTGAACGAACCTCAGAAGAGGCTCAGCGCCTTGCCCGGGAAAATCTTCGCAATGCCATGATGCCGAGTTGGAATGAGGGTCCGAATTCTGAAAATGGAGCTAGACAAATCGTTGTTCAAGTTTCACCCTTTGCGTCTGGTTTATTGGCATTTGTTGGAAGGATGCTCTATAATATATGGCCAGTACATTTGGAAGCTCTCTCGCTTCATGAATTGGCCGTAACAGAGGTAGCTTTATCCTCATTGGTCCGTTTGTTGAATAGCTTGAAGAAAGATGTTTGGTCAGATACCTTTGTACAACCAAGCGTACCATTTCAATGGGAACAGAATAAAATTACTTTAACTTTTCCACCACATGCATCTTCCATCTCATCTCATGATCTTAAAATGCTTCAATCTGCTCTTTTATGTTCAACCCACTCACTGTGTGAGCGTGTGTTGCAGGTAATAAATTTCGTCAAGCGTACAGCGTACATACCACTCTCACAAGAAGAGAGGAAAATCACATTTTCTCAAATTGTATGTGATCAAAATTTGGCACACCGTTTAGCTCGCTACATTGGTGGGATGGTAATGTCTTCCGAGCAAGGTATAGGTCTCTCACAGCAAGAACGTTTTGGACCATTAGCACAACTTCAACTTGAATGTCCTTATTTTTTCAATTCCATCGATATACAAGAATACAACGCACGGATTCAACTGGATCACATTCTTTCCATTGGCGACGAAAGTCTTCATACTCTTCCTGAAGCTAAGCTGACAGATTGGGAGTTATCTGTATCACAATTGGCAGCTTCGTTGTGGTCTTCTGGGGCACTTGTGGGTATTTGTCAACAACTAAAATCTCTTAAACGAGAAGATATTGTAATAAAATTACTACTTCACGCTGCTTCTCAACTTGATCCGAGTAACTCAGCTTTTGAGATTTATCTTGCCGAGAGGAATAGTAATAGAAGTCAAGGTGTTAGCTCTTCATTAAATGTAGTTTACCAAGAGAAGATAAAGGCTCTGGAAATGGTGGTGAGTACATTAGAGGAAGCGTGGAACACCCACCGCAGCGTTGTGGATACTCTGCTAGGTGGTCCAATTTCCTCTGGATCTATATGGCAGGTGGAGCCTGCAGATGAGATGGCACATTGCTTTCTTTTTGACTGGATATGTGTTCCACGAGACGATGCTGAAATTACATTAATGTTAAAAGAAACATTATCAGCTGTACGTTCTCCATTCCTTGAGGCTTATTTAACTCGAAACGCCTCTACCCTTGGAGAACAATACGCGCATTACCTTCGACGTAATAAAAAGAACTGTAATAAGGCAATAGAAGTTTGTGCTTCAATGGCTCAAGCTTCACTAAGTGATATGCCACGAGAGGATCGCATGTCATACAGACTTCGTTGCTGGGCAGAAGCAAAGGAGTGTGCTATGGAGTGTAATTCAGATCAATTGCCTCTTATAGAACAACGCATGAAATTGATGGAAGCACAATCTCAATTGTCCAAAGTCATCCTGGAATTTATAAACTCTGGACTCCCCCAGTTAGATCGTCGAATGACAGTGGATGCTCGTGTTGTGACTGAACGACAAGTGGCTCTTGAACAATTTGAGATTATTGAATCTCACGTACTTTCAGTAAGTCAGTTGCTTCAGGTTGCTGGTATGTTTTGTGTTTTTGGTGGAGCTGAAATTCAGTTAGATGTTTTGTGTGCGGCGAATGTTGCTGATGCATCGCTTTACGCAGCGTGTATCGAACGTGCATTCCAACGAAGAAGCCCAACAGTGGAAGAGATAGCGCGTCGGTTGCTTGGTAAATATGCCCATATGGTCATTTTTCCGATAAGCCATGTTGCTAAAATTCTCGAGGCTCACAGTTTCCGGCATTCACCTGAAGGCTCAACGCTAACTGTGGATATTTTAAATGATTGTGGTGTGGATCGGAATGTCATTTTCTCCACATTTGTGGCTATTTTGAAAAGAAAAGATGTTGTGGGAGTTCGTTGTGAAGCTTTTGATCATGCGACGGTGACAGATGCCTTTTTGGTTCATTCACTGTCTGTTTCACTTCATCGTGTTATTTTTGCCCCACACCAAAGCTCTATTCAACTTCATTTTTTAAACAATGCATTACGCACTGTTCGAGAAAGCATCGATAGCGTCTCTTATTATGCCCATGATGAAAACAGCAGACGTGCAATTACTTCAGCTGAGGGTCTTCTTGAGGAGTGCCATCTCGCTGCCACTCGACTTACGTCAAGGTATGAATATTAATATGCATTTAAATAATTAGAATTTGACTAGATAATTAAATTGCGCCGGCTTTTTGTGTGTGTAAATGTGTGTGTTTAATAGAGGAAGCGAACACAATGAAATAAAGAATCGGAAGAAGAAGAATAAATTAAAGAAAACAACAAAGAAGTAGTAAAGGGAAAGAAGCGAAATTGTGGATTTAAATACCTAATTTGAAAACATAACATCAATACATGTAAAGTTGTGTACGTTTACACATCAATTTTTTTTCTATTTTTTTTTTTTGTTGTGTCTTTCCTGCGTTCCTCTTTCACCTCTTTTTTTTTTCTTTGTTTGATTGCACCTTTCAATCATTTACACTTTACATCTAAAATAGTTGATACAGTTCATGTCATTCTTTAGAGAGGAAGTACGCCTTGAACCGCAGGGTTTGCGTTTTGGGAAGATGAGACGTCTTTTTCACTTAGACGAATTGAAACGTTCACTAGGTGAGTTTCTCGGCTACTGCGATGTTGAATGCGAGAAGGGTCACTATGTGGATGGAAATGTGTGGTATGCGGATCGGTATCTTTACCCAAATCACTGGCAACCTGGTTCCAAGGTTCCACCACAACTGATTGACGATGGTCGCTACAAGTCTTGGGTAAGCGTGTGGACGGCTTCGCTCTTGACGAAATTGAGCATCGTTGTAGCGATTTTTCTGTTCATTGTCATGCTTCTGTAGCCCCATGTGTCCCACGATCACCACCCCGGTTTTTATTGTTTGGTTTTGTTTTGTGTCCAAAGGGACCAAAGCACAGCGCTCTTTGTAATGCCCAACTGTCACATACATGCATATGCGTGTGTGAGTGTTCTGCTACGTCTTAAAGAAGAAAAAAAATTATCTCTCACTTGTGAACGTATTTGCTCTCATTTTGGAAAGAGTCTCCCCTCTCTCTCCAAAAACGAAACAGAAAAAAAAAAAAACCATAACTCTATACTAGACCCTTGGAGTTCCTTTGACTTGTTTGTTTGTTTTCGTCTTTGTTTTTCATTCTGTGTGCATATATATATGTATATATATATATATATATATATAATTTTTTCTTTTTTTTCTTTGCTGTCCTCTTCTTTGTTTTCTTTGTTTTTCTCATTATTCCTGTTATGATGACCACGATAACAAGGAGCGCATGTCAGATGTTATCGCACGGGTAACGCGTTTGCGGGAACGGATGAAACGAAAGCGTGAGGAGGTGCACCTCTACCTGGATGCCGCCTTTTACCGCCAGTGTCGCGACGTCCTCGAGGCGGTGCGGAGGATCGACGAGAATGGCGTATTTCACGCCAACCCCTCCCGTCTCCCGCACTATGGACGGGAAGTCTCCTCTCCCATGTGGTGGGAGCGCATTGGGACCCGTCTGAGGCGGTACGAGTACGCGGATGTGATGGACTTCGTGGACGACATGCGCCTCGTGCTGGACAACTGCTACGCCTACAACGGGGCCGCGTCCGCCGTCTCCGCCTATGGCCGGCGCGTGGAGTTGGAGATGGAGGATCTCTTTCTCACCGAACTCGCCGTCGCGCCGCCGGAGGTGCGCGAGATTGGGCGGCTCGGCCGCGGCGTGAACCCCGCCGTGGCGCGGCAGATGCGGGGGATCATTTGCCAATACGAGGGACCGCTGGAGGAGACGTCCGGCGCGCGGTGTGTCGTCGCCCCGTCCAAGCTGCGCTGCGCCACGCAACGGCGCGTCATCGCCTTTCTCCGCGCAAACGGAAATGGAAGCGACGCGAACGCGCGGGCCGAGCGGCCGCAAGTGCGCGTCGCGAAGGCTGTGCCGAAAATGCGCCCCGCACAGCCCTCACGCGCCATTCTCGAAACCGACGCGGACGTCGTGTTCGCGGCAGAGGACAGGAATGGGGAGCCGCCGCCAAGGGAGGCGAAGGAGGAGGAGGCGTTGGAGCGGGTGCCGCAAAATCAGCGCTCCGGTTTCACTGCGCTCCGTGCGGTTAGTCCGGTGCATCTGGATGAGAGTGCATCCGATGAGGGGTGGTGAGGATTCTATGCGGGAGGTTTTTTCTTCTTTGTTTGTTTTGGACGTATACGCTGTGTATGTGTCTTTAGGGTCCTATTTATACATATTCTCGCTGTCTTGACAGAATCATTCCTCTCAGAGGATGCAAATGGCGGTATTGGGATCAAAGGACGCTCCCATTATTTCCCACTTTACACATTTATTTTTATATATTTATACATGGAATATGTTCACATTGACACCTATTTGTACATAGAAATATGTGAAAAAATAGTTGCGTTTGTGTGTCATCTGTGCGCGCCTATTGGTATCCTTCTATTTATTCTCCTCATATTTTCATCTTGTCTTGTCTTTTTCTCTCCTTCTTTTTGTTACTCCTTTCTGTTGTTCGCATTCTTTGCTTTGTGCAAAAAATGGGCTGTTGTTGTTACATTCGCTGTCTGCGTGTGTGTGTGTTGGATATATATATATATATATATATATAGAGAGAGAGAGAGAGAAGGTTTCTTTTGTTTGTTTCTTGTTATTTGTTTATTTTATTAGACTCATTTTTATATAAATACATAATACAAAAAGAATAAATCTCGTGCATGACTGTACTCCGATGAGTCACTCCGTGACAAAGGAACACTACGTAAGTGTTAAAAAAATACGAAGAACACTTCTTGGTACGTGCTCAGTGGTGCCACGCCAGGAGTTAGTGGACTTTGCGTCTATTGGCCTCATTAACTTTCTGGGTGGAAAAGAAGCAAAACTTCAAGTACTTGTGCGGCATGTAGACGTCAATGCTCACGAGGCTCTTCAGCCTCTCAAGCTTTTGGTGGAGTTCATGAGTTTCGTGGTGGGAGGGCTTTCGGTTGAGGCGGACAAAATTGAAGAGGCGACATGCGACGCACGAAAGGTGGCCGCGGCCCTCACACACGAAATTCAGCGCTATGAGGTGGAGCTGCAGTATAGGCAACAGTACACCGGCACGAATGTGACTCGGGCGTTGGCGCAGTTTTATCGCACCAAGCGCATCTTCCCCTCCAGCACGGGGAGCGGTGCGGAGAGGGAGCACCTCTCGGAGCTCGCGCGCGCGATTGCGGAGGATCGCGTGCGGCTGCAAGACGTGAAGAGCCGAATTAGAGCCCTCACATCCGCACAGCGCCTTCTCTGGGGGGCAGGGGATGTGGTGCAGGAGGATGTCGAGAGTGTGTTGCGCGACTTTAGTGTGACGCTTGCTATTCGCCGTTTCAATCACAAACTTCGGGACATTTTGCTTCCGCTCCAAGGGGAGGCGCGGCGCTTGCTACGCTGTCTTGCCTCGTTGGAGGAATTTATCGCCCACGTGGATATTGGACTTTCAGCCGCTACAGAGGATATAGACGCCTGTCTTGTTTGGCTCAAAAAGTATATTCTCATGCAAGAGGAGGATTCACGCGTGCAGTGCATTAATGCCATGCGCGAGAAACCCAGTTCACGAACCTCACAAGAGGCTTCGTTGGTACTTCAGAAGAAAAGAACCACACGGGTACCAAACTCGACACGAGCTGAGGCTGAAACGGAGGAACTCAGTAAATTGTATTGCTCTTAGAGCAGTTTAACCACGCACGCGAAGGTAATATAGCAAGAGGTTCTCCAACGCAACAACTAGCGAAAGAGAAACCCCCCACCAAAAAAAAAAAGAAATGTAGACAAACAAACATGCGTGTACACATGCAGAAGAAAGAAAAAAGAAAATGGATCTACATCATTGGATCTTTTTATGGTTCTTTTTTCGTTTGTAAGTTTTCATTGCACAGTGGGTGTTGTTGAAAGTAGTTTCCACGTTCAAAGAAACTTTTGCTTCTTATTTATGGACTTTTTTTTGTTCTTTCTTTTTTTTTTTTTTTGCACACGCAGAGAAAGAGAGAGGTCAAGAAACAAGAAAAAAGATATGTTCATCCTTTGATTGATTGTTTTTCTGTTCTTTTGATTGCTATTGCTTTTTCTCTCCACCACTCTATAATACCGTATTGACCTATCCCTTTTTACCATCATGACCTCATTTAGTGCAAACCAAGGCTTATCGGACCCCCATGAGTCGAAAGAGATCACGTTCTGCTGATATAATTCAGTATTGGCTCATGAAATCGGAGCCTGATAAATTTTCTATTGATGACTTGAAATCCTGCAACATCTCGCCATGGGATGGTGTGCGAAATTACGCCGCACGGAATAACATGCGTGCGATGAAATTGGGTGATCATGTCCTATTCTATCACAGTAACGCGAAACCGCCTGGGATCGTTGGCCTCGCCTCTGTGGTGCGAACAACCTATCCGGACCACACCGCGCTCGACTCCTCCTCAGCGTATTACGACAAGAAGGCTTCCGTGGAGAAGAATCCGTGGGAAATGGTGGATGTGCAATTTGTGGAGAAATTTTCCTCACTCCTCTCCTTGGAACAGTTGCGGGGGGAACGTGAGCTTAGCGGTATGCAGCTTTTTTCTCGAGCGAGACTTAGTGTGCAACCCGTTTCAAAAAGTGAGTATGAACATATCGTGCGCATGACACGGGTAAAGTGATTGCGCTGTTAAACTCTTTCGGTTTCTTTGTCTGTTTGATGTCTTCGATTACTCGTGTCGTTCTTTCGGTGAAAAATATTAAAATGCAGGACCTCGACATGCTACACCAACTCGAGTGTATCGTGTTTTTTTTTGTTTTTTTGTGTTTGTGTGCGTTTCTCTTTTTTTTCTTTGTACTCTTCTCAATATGATTCATATGTGTGCTTGTGGTGTTCCTGTTTGGTAGTGCTGAACATGTTACATTGTATGGTACATAAAGTTGATTCTTTTCTTTTACTTTATTTTTCCATTTTTTTTTGTTTCTTTGCAGCCCGTGTTTGGAGCGGTGCGATGAGTACTTGGCCGCCCCCTCTCCCCTCCGTTGCTGTGCCGCAGCTCCCACTGCCGGTGGTGCCTCCCCTTGCAGCGCCGCCGCCGCAAACAGAGAGGCCCACTCCGCCCGAACCCCCCGAACCCGACGGCGGGGCTTTGTCTCCTCCTCCGCCCCCGCCCGTCTCTCTCGCGGCGTCGCAACGGGAGGAACGCCCCGATTTCGCGGTTTTCCCTCCGCGAGTGCCGCGCCAAACGCGACGCGTCGCCGCACTCGGCGTGTTGGCGATTCCCGTCAGTTTCGCCGCCCCCGTGCGCGTGGCGCTGACGGAGTGCACCTCCGACCTTCCGCGACAGCTTTCCCCGCCGTATGTCGTCTTTGGCGGCGCACGCTACGCGCAGACGCTGTCGTGTCCGCGCCGGTCGGCTCACGCGGATCCGCACAGCGCGTGTCCGCGCGCCGCCGCCATCGCGCGTCACATGCGCCAACACATGACGTCGCAGCTCGACCTCGCCGCGGCGTACCTGCGCCTCGAGCCATGCGCCACGCAGGCGGAGCGGCAAACCCGACCCAAACGCGCTCCCCCGTCCACGCCTACGCCCACTTCCGCGCCGTTGGAGGACAAGGGGGCGTTCGGGTCGAGGAGTATTTGGACAGCCGCCTACGCCGCCTCGGTGCGGGAGCTGCACGCCCTCATCGACGGCGCCGACAGGGACGCCATCAACGCAACGGGGTATGTCATGTATAACCGACGGCAGTACGGGGTGAAGAGGAGCGGTGAGAAGTTCCTCCTCGGTCTCGGACAGAAGGCAAGCCCGCTGCAGTTCGCCGCGGTTGGCGGACACCTCGATAACGTGCTCCTCCTCTTACACGCCGGCGCGGAGGATAACACACCGCCTCGTCTGCGCGACATTCTCGGTGTGAATGTGATGGATGTGATTTCAAAGCTCTCTGCTGGGGCCCGCAGCAAACGGGCGGGAACACGACAGGATAACGTCAAATCCGCGGCGGATCTCCACACGGAGTCACCTCCTCGACTCACCGCGACGGAAATCTCCACACCGTCCTAGCGCCGTGACGCTTTACTTTCCCTCTCACACACGGAGAGAGAGATGCATCTTGTTCGTTTGTTGTTGTTGTTGTTGTTGTTGTTGGGGCTTGTTTCCATTTGTTGCTGAGTTTTACTGCTGCTATGTCGCTTTTTTGTTGTTGTTTTGAATAGATTGAAGTGTCTAATGACCACCTTTTTGTTATTCGTTTTCCTCGTCTGGATTTCTGTCAATACCCCTACGCGCACACACACATATACATACATATATATATATATATATATCTATATCTCTATATATATCTATATATATATATATATATATATGCGCATCGGTACACCAAGGCATATTTTTTTTTCTGTCACATGTGTAAGTTTTTGCGTACATGTCGGAGGTGATTTCTTTTTTTGCTTCTTTTTTTGCTGTCTTTTTTGCTTTCTCATTGTCTTCTTATCATTAGTACAGGTACACTTTCTTCTGTTTCACGAAGCTTTTTTTTCTTTTTCTTTTTGAGAGTTTCGTATGGATGGTCTTATAGAGACATGTCTTTTTGCCCAAGAGTGGAAGACGGAATCCGATGCTGACATTGGCGTTCGTGTTACGACGTATGCAGAAACTGGTCGGGCACGTCTATTTCCCACCGGTGCCTTTCTCTCTTTTGCTGTTCGTGAGTCGCACCAGGCAGATGTTCGTAGTCTCCCCATTGGTGCCCGCACGCTGCTGCTTGATCCCGTAACGAAAGCTGTTGTTGTGCGTGGGGTAAACAAGTTTCTCGATGTATCAGCCGTTAGCACCCTTCTCTGGGCTGACGACGGCGCTCTCTGGACCGGTGCGTCCGTTTGGCTGCAGCGCAAGATGGCCGGATTCGTCGTCACTCTCTTTTCCCTCGATGGCGTGACTCTTCATGTCGCGTCCAAACACGTTGTGGACGGCCCCCACGTCGACCTCGCGCGCCGCGTTCTGGAGGCGTCCCTTAGCCCGACGCAGCGGCGCACGCTTGCGGCCGATCTCCTCGAGATGGACGCCGCCGTGGTGTGCGAGTGCATCCTCTCCCCCTCTGCCGCCGGCGCCGGTCCGCCGCACCCCGTCCCGGAGCACGCGGCGTTCGATGACCGCCTCGTCGTCCTCGCCGTGCAGTGCCGCCGCGCCGTGCGGGAGGTGGCGCTCCCGTTCGTCGCCGTCCGTGACTGCGCGGCGCGGTGGGGTTTGCCCGCCGTCCCTGCGTGGCGCGCGGGGCGTGCGGCGCAACTCCACGAATGGCTTTCGCAGCGCCATCGATGGGGCGGAGCCGCGCCGGACGGACAGTCCCTGGCGGAGGGCTTTGTCGTTCTCGTCGAGCTCCCCGCGGCGCGCGTCGCGGCGTTCGCCGGCCATTCCTCCTTTTCCATCGCCCCCGTTCGACTCAAGGCGAAGTCCGTGCGCTATCGCGTTCTGCGCAGTCTCCGCGCCATTCTGTTAGGCGAGTCCGCGGCCCCCCCGCTGCTGTTCCATGAGGTCATCGCGCAGTGGGCGGTGCAAAGCGGCGTGCGGGATTTGCGACTGGCCGCCGAGACCACCGGCGTGTCGGCGCTCTGCGCGGAGTTCGAGCGGCACGCCGCTTTGCACCGCCAAACGCGTCTGCGCGGGGCGGACGCGTCGGTGGGCGCCGCGTTTGCGCGTCTCGTCGCGCTGACGGAGCGCGAGGCGTCGGGGGCCGCGCTGCACGTCGTCCTTCTCTGCGGACTGCCGGCGGCGGGAAAGTCGACGCTCGCGGCCGCCATGGCGCGCGGCGCGGAGAAGGGCCTGTCGGCGCTGCGCGGTGTGGTGCGCCTCAGCCGCGACGCCATCGCCGCCGACGAGACGCCGAACGCGTCGAGCGGCCACCAGCGGCGGCGGCGGCGGGCGGCGGGGCATCGGGCCATGGCAAACGCCGCGCGCCGCGCGTGGGCGCTTCTCGCCTCCGTCGACGGCCCCGCGCTGCTCATCCTCGACGCGTGCCACGCCACGGTCGACGCGCGGCGGTGGTGGCGCGCGCTCTTTCCCGAAACCGTCGAGAGTTTCTCTTTGCTGCACGTGACATGCGACGACCCGCGCGCGGCGGGGCAGCGGCTGGCGGCGCGCGTCGGGCACGACGTCCTGCGGGGGGCGGACGACGCGCAGACCGCCATGCGCCGCGTCCGCCGCCTCTTCGCGCCGCCCACGGAGGCGGAGGGCGCGGCCGTGATGCGCTGCAACACCGCCGCCGCCGCCCCGGACGAGACGGCCGCGCAGCTGCTCGCGCGCTTCGGCCCGGGCCCTGTCGGCCGCGCCGCGGTGTACGACCACCGCCAGGCGGCCGCGGCGTTTGCGTCCCGGTGCGCCGCCATCCGCGCGGCCGTGTGCGGCGGGGAAGAGAGTCCGACGCTCGCGCCGATCCCCCCCGTCCCCCCCGTCCCCGGCCGCGCCATCGCGCTTGGCCTCCCCCGCGCTGTCCTCGTTGATGCGGCCGTGCGCGCCATCCTTTCGGCCGCCGGGGACGGGGGGGACGGGGGCTCCGCTTTTTGGGCGTCGCTCCGAAGTGTGTTTTGGCGTTGGCGTCCCCCGGCGGCGCGCGGCGGGCGCGTGGCGATGGGGCACGTGCGATGGCTCCGCGGGTGGCTCCTCGCCGGGCGCGACGGCCCCGAAGGGAATGGGCCGCCAGAGGGGAGCGCGGCCGGACAGGAGGTGTGGCGCCGCGCGTTGGAGGAGCGATTGGAGTGCCACGCGCCGACGCCGCACGTGACGCTCACCCCCCGCGGCGCCGCCCCCGCGCCGTCGCCGTCCTCCTTGGCTCCGGGGTCGACGGTGGAGGTGACGTTAGACGCCGTCTTGCTCGACCGCATGGCTCTCTGCTTTGGCGCCACGGTGGCTGCGGGTGGGGGGATTTACACCCAACAGCTCAGCGAGGCGGTGCCACTGCATGTGACACTGGCGCACGCCCACAATGTGAAGGCGGCGTACGCCGGGGACATGTTTGCGCGCTTCGAGGAGTGGGAGGGGCATAATAGGGAACTGGAACAAGCTCGGGCTGACGGCGCCAGTGTAAAGCGAAGCCGCGAAAAGTTTTTTAACTTTGTTAAAGTTAAACTGGATACGCCGATTACTGTGCGTGGAGTTGTTTCGGAGACGTCAAGCATCTAAAAAAAAAAAAAAACGTTTGAAAAGACACCTAGTCTTGAAGTTTAACTTTACCTTTTTTGTGTGGTGGTTGTTGTCGCTTTTTTTTTTGTTGTTGTTGTTGTGTGTGTGCATTGTTTGCGTGCTGTGCGTAATCACTGCATTTGGGATTCTCATGTTGCGTACCAAAACAAAACAAAACAAAAAACTCTTTAAAAATATTTGTATGTATACGCCGTGTTTTTTTTTTTGTTGTTGTTGTTCTTCTGTTCCATTTTTTTCGTTTTTTTCCTTTTTATTTTTCCTCTTCACGAAGTATGAGTACACAAGGGAAGGCAGAAATGTCGGAACCCCTAGATGGCTCATCTGTGCAGCGCGCACGGGATGAATACATGCAGTATTTCTCTGACCTCTTTGCGGATGAGCTTGTCAAGGCGTATGAATCCGACGGCAGTGCGGTGGCGGTGGAACAGCTCACCGCCTGCATTGAGGTTGGCGTCGCCGTGTGGGGTCATCCAGCCGTTGTCAACAATCCAGTCAAGTCGTAATGGCCATCGCCTTCACCACCGTTTAATGAATCGAACAGGAAAAAGTAGCAGACGAATAAAGAAAATGGAAAAAAAAAAGGAAACGTTGGAGGGAAGGGAAAAGGATGTGAAGAAGGAAAGAACGTGAGAACCACTCATTTGTATCTTTTCCTAACTCCCCAAAACAACAACAACAGATTTAATGAAGAATCTGGGGGAACAACAACAACAACAAAAAAACCCTCTTGCTCTTCTTGATGCGAATACATACATATATACATAAATAAATATGTATGTATGTGTGTTTATTGTAAAGTTAAGAAACTTTTATTGAAAGTTTTTCTTTACTTTTAATCAATCTTTCTCTTTTCTTTTCTTTTCTTTCTTCTTTATTTGCACGTATACATAAATAAATATATACATATATATATATATATATACATATACATAAGCCGAGTAAAACAACAGAAAAGTGCTTCATTGTACAGATCCTAGAGCTTCCTTTGGGCAGAATACGTTTTGCTGCCTTCGCTATGCGGCGACTTCTCCCACAACGCATCTCTTCTTCCTTTTTAAGTGAGACGCTGTGGGCACGACGATGTCAGTCCGACAGCTCTGACCTGTCGCTTAGCCGTCAGGAGTTACAAAAGCTCGTCGATATTTTAGAAAAGGACCCCCGTCTCCTCATAGATGTGATGGGAAAATTAGATGCACAGAGTCGGAGACGACTTATTGTCGCTGGGGGTGCAATGGAGTGGTTTGGAAAGGAAAGTGCCGCCACGGAGGTGGAGCGCGCCGATGTGGACAAGGACCGTCAAATTTCTCCAAAAGATTTTGATCACTGGCTTGAAAGTGCATTGAAACGCCGATTTGGTGAGGACCCAGGACGACGGGCAGACTCCTCTCTGAAGAGTGCGGATGGTGGCGATGTGGATGTCCCATTTCTCACGCTTATAAGAATTGCTTTTGAGGCGGGTCTGCCCTTTGTCGGGTTTGGATTTCTCGACAATGCAGCCATGATTCTCGCGGGGGATATGATAGACAGTAACTTGGGTTTTTATCTCAACTGTTCCGTACTCGCCTCGGCGGCGATGGGTAATGTGGTTTCTGGTGCACTGGGTATGCAAGTGCATGGGGTGGTGGATAAGGCGGTTCAGAAATTACATTTTAAGGCTCCTGTTTTAACAGAAAATCAAATGAAGGGACGAAGTGTCTTCCTCGCCGGACACATTGGTGGCACGATTGGCATCATGACGGGTCTCTTGCTTGGAATGCTTCCGCTTTTGCTCCTCAATGGGGACGACGAAAAGGCGGACCGTTCCCTTTTTCAGCGATGGGATAGAAATGGCAACGGATACCTAGAGGAGGGGGAAATTGAAAAAATCTTTACCAGTCTTGGGCTATCTGGGAGCAACGCCGCAGACATAATACAAAAATATGGCAAAAACGGCAGACTCACCCTTGAAGAGTTTCAAAAGGTGCGTCAAGACATACGGAATGCCAAAAAAGAATCGGTGTGAGATCTAACTACCCCTCATTTACCCTCATTTATCTTCATCTCGCGTTTCGCAGGCTTACTACCGTCACATCGTCTTACTGTGGTGCTTCGAACTAATTGAGATGCAACGTATGTTTCCACATGTGAAAATTTTTCATTTTAACTGTATAGCCGTGATACAAGAACGCATTAAAAAACATATACACACCCTTAGTCATGTGCTGTTGCTTTTGTTTTTAGGACTGTTATTATTTCGTTTACATGTATGTGTACATGCATGGATACAAGTATGTTTTTCTTTGAGCAGTGTGTGTGTGTGTGTGTGTGTGTGTGTGTGCGTTTGTTTTTTGCTCTTTTTTTTTGCTCTTTTTTTTTTTTTGCGCCAAGTGTGACTGCTTTTTTTTTCTTCTTTTCTTGCGGGTTCCCTTTCCTTTTTTCAAAACACGCGCACGCTTTCTCTATTTATTTTTTTATATTTATGTATATATGTACTTATTTTTTCTCATTTCGTGTATACTTCTTCTCATCACTCTATTTTTGGGCAGAGGGCAAGTAAGAACCTATAAACATTTCCTTATATTTGTATATATATATATATATATAGAGAGAGAGAGAGAGAGAGATTCAATCGAACAGAATACTTTTTTATTAGATTACTAGGTACAAAAATGTTTTCCTGGCCGCAGGCAGATGAGGAGGGTGATTCACAAGGAGAACATAAGCACATTGGTGAGTCTTCTTTTTTCTTTTATGACGCGCGCACAACAACAAGTATGGAGGAAATGCGAGGCTCATTGCTCGAACGCTGCTGTCCCGGTGATGGTGTTGGTTCTGGCTGTCTCAGTCTGTTGACCACGGCGGTGACACCGACAATGCTTGCTCTCCCACTGGCCTTTTCTCTCGCTGGTACCGGTTTCGCTATAGGGTGTATCGTCTTTTGTATCATCATGACAATCCTTTCTGTGCGTATTCTTGCCCACGCTTCGGCGTCAGCGGCATCAGACGATTATGAATCCGTGGCTGGTTTCTTCCTTGGAGTTAAGGGAAAATGGTTCACCCGGTTTGTTCTCTTTTCATACAGTTTCGGTTGTGGGGTTGTGTTTCTTTGTCTTGTAAAGGATATTGTGTTTCATATTGTGGACACAAAGGGTACCTTTTTGCCAACCTGGCTGCAAGGAACAGTTGGTGGTCTTATTCTTTTTATTTTGTTTACTGCCTGTGTAACCCCTTTTACCTTCAACTCAAGGTTAGCCTCACTGCGAACGAAAGGTCTCGTCAGTAATTTGTTGACAACCTTTATTATATGTTCTATATTATACCGATATATTGTGCCACTAAAAACGGAAGGAACACCTTCTTCCGATCCTCCTCCAAACTCTAAACAGTCTCACCTTTGGTGGGAACTGATATTACCTTACATGTTTGCTGCACCAATGTTTATCTTCTCATATGAGGTGCAATCCAATGTGATGGCTGTAATTAAAGATCTTCACGATCGTACTGGAGAACGTATTTTCGTGTGTATTTCTATGGCTCTTGGCATTGCAACAGCCTTTTATATTCCACTAGGAATTTTTGGTAGTCTCACCTTCCCTGGTCTTACGCAAGGTAATATTTTGTCACTCTATGACTTGGATAAAGACCCTTTGATGTTTTTATGTCAGGCATTTTGCTGCTATAGCGCAGCGGTTTCCTTTGTTTTTTGTATGTTTCCATGTCGATTTGCTGTTTTTATGCTCGTTTCCGATGGGACATCGTCAAAAGTACCAAAAAAATTACGCATTCGTATTGGTGTGGGATTAACTGTTGCGGCTGCTATTTTTGCCATTCTGCTCCCTGATGTGGCTAAGGTGGTGTCTTTGTTAGGTTCTTTGTTTAGCTCCACACTTTCCTTAACTCTACCAGCTTTGTTTGCGCTGAAAATGAGGTGGAGTGGCACATATCTCACCTCAACGTTTGATGGATGGCTCATTTGGGGTTTTCTTTTCTTGGGTATCTTTTTCTCTCTTTCAGGAACCGCCGTTGCTGTTCTGGACATGATGGGGTATGGACCTGGAGTTGGTTAAAGAGTGTGAGATTTAATGGTCGCGTTACAAGCATCGCAGTATGTTGCAGTTTTGTTTCTTAATGACCTCAGTATATCTATGCGATTGCATGTGAGAATATATACATATATAAAAATGTATATATATATATATATATATATATATATATATATACAATGTGAATTTTAGAGGAAAAAAAAGAGAAAAAGAATGCAAAAAATCATACAGATGATCTACGCCAAAAAAAAAAAACAATATCTCTGTTTGAATATATATAGCTCTTTCTCTCTCTATATATATCTATATTTGAAGTTTTTCAATCTTCGGATACATATATGTTTTTTTTGAAGTCTTTTAGAAAATTTCTAACTCCTCAGAATCCACTCTTTCACATTATTTTTTTTTTGTTGTTGCTGTTGTTTTCCTGTGTTTTTTTTCCCGTACTTTTATTGTTTTTTTCGTCTTCTTTTTTTTGTATCTTTTGGATGACGGTGACTCTGTTTTAATTATATATATACTAATATATATATATATATATATATATATGTAATTTTGGTGTATTGGTTATAGTTCTCTTCTTGTGTATGCTATGCGAGGTTCTGGAACGCATTTTGACAGAGATACTAGTTCAGGCTCACGTTCCAATGGCAGTGCAACGTCTATGTGACGTGTTGGGTGGTGTCGTGTCTACGGAAAATTTGATGGAGGTGTGTTTGCGAATGGTTGAGAAAGGTACTCTTAGTCGTTGGGGTGATGATTCTTTTGGGCTGCAAGGCATGTCGGATGTGTTGGTCCACAATACTCTCGTCACACCAGAGTACCAGGCGCTTGGTATGGAGCTTCTGAGGATATCTCCAAAAATAGTTGTTCATTACATCCCCAGCAGGGTGGAGCACCGCTTCTTTGAGGTTCGCAAATCAGAGGTCAATGATTCTGCAGGTCTCGGACTTTTTGTACGTCCCGCACGATGGCTGCCTGTGGGAGCTGTCGTGTGTGAGTATGCCGGACGCACGCTGCAGCGCCTTTCTAAGGACATGGAACATGGTCTCTATGCCGTGAAGCTGCGCACTGTACCGGGATACCTTGACGGTGTAACAGCAAATGGTGAACACCTCTCTTTAGCAACCTTCATTAATGATAACGGGCCTGATGCCGCAAATGTTGAGTTGCGAGAGTATGACATGCACGCAGGACGTGTGTTTGTTGTTGCTAAACGTGACCTCTTACCAGGGGAGGAGGTATTATGTACGTACGGGTCTAAATACTGGGGCTTTTCATCATACGCGGAAATTCTGCATCACTTTCAAACTGCTAGTTCCAGGAAGAGAAGGCGAGGAGGTACAGTTGACGAGGCGGCACTCTTCCGGGATCTCCTTCTTCCTTGTCGGCGTTGTGGTGAATTAGTAGCGCGGCGACAAGCAACGCTCCACCACCGCAACTGCGGAGACCCACTCGTTTCTAAAAAACTACATCACTCAAATTGCTTACCGTTTAATGACTTCACTGCAATGGAGAACAGGAACAAGGTGATTCCCGCTCGCCGTCAGCGGGCACAGCGTCGGGCCAAGTACTTTGTTGACCTCTCAGATCTGCAGACGTATGGCCTCTCACACGAAGACGTCGTTGGCGATCTCGCGTTCACGCTGGATGAGGCATAAGCCTTATTACTCTCACATTTACACGTCGTTGCCCCTCAGCGCGCCTTTTCTTGTTATCCTCACATACACTCAGCTAAGTGTGTTGTTGTGACTGCTGTGGTTTATTCGTCGTTGTTCCCTTTCGCTTTCTTTCTTTTTCTCTCTCTCTCTCTCTCTCACTCTCACAGACACAAACATACTCAAAAAATTAAAAAAAATACATCTTTGCATGATTTCATTTTGTCGACCTGTTTCTTCACTTCCTTTTCGTAATTTGTTTCTTGTAACATTCTTGCACAACCACCAACACGCACCGTACATATATACTTCAATGTGTGTATGACAAGTTTGGACTACTCACATTATATTAGCGCACCTATAGGTGTGTAGTTTCGTTTACCAAAACGAAAAGAAGAAAAGAACGTCCAAAAAGGAAAGTAAAAGATCTATTTCTGTACCTTTTTAATGCAGCAAATCGGAAGTCGCTGTGCATCTGTCGTTGCGCTTTCCGCTGTCAAGGGTGAGGCTGCAAAACTACTGAGCTGTGCTGACGGCTTTACCGCTAAAATTCTTAATAAGGTGGAGTTTAATCCTGAACGAGTGGTAGAGCGCGACGAAGTCACGCTTGTTTTTTCATGGGTTGCACGAAACGAGGTGCTTAATGGTTTTCGTTCAACACATGGCGGCGCTCTTGCAACGCTTGCCGACGCTTTCACAAGAGTCCATGCGGGTGCGGCAGCACAGGGAAAAGGACTTTCACACGTCAGTTTTGAAATCAGTTACCTATCAGCTATTTTTGAGAACACCGAGTGCACTTGCGTCACACGTCTGGCCAGTCAAGGTCATCGCAATTTGACATTTATGGACTTTTCTTTCGAGGACGAAAAAACAGGGAGCGTCTACGCGCGTGGCACGCACGTGCTTTCCCTTAGCGAGTAGATTTGTTCACTTAGTTGATACTTCTTTTCTTTTTTTTTCTTTTTTTATGCGTTGCTTTGCTTTGAAGCGTTCGGAAATGCGAATATATTTCGGTTTTTTTTTTGTAAGGATATTCGTATCTTACTCGTTCTCTTTTAATGTGTGCATCGTAGCGGAAATGAGCTGTTGTTTGTTGTTTTGCACAATTTTTATTATTTGTTGCGTAAGGACGTGAAATATATGTCCGTTTTTTTTTTGTACTTCTTTACTGTTTTTTTTTGTTTTTTTTAGAGCTGAGCGGAGTATTTTTGCCGTTTTTCCCTCTTTTCTCTCTCCTTAAAAATATATCTATTTATATATATAAGATGCACGACGCGGAATTAAGCGAGCTGGTACGAAAATTCCAGGCTGTTCAAAACCAGGAAGTTCCAAACCAGATTGGTGAACGTAATGTTGTTGAGATAATTAATGTTTTACGTTCCAAAAAACTACTGGATCTTATCTATACAACGGATGGCAAAGAATACTTGACATGGGACCAGTTGCGACGTGAGGTTGTGGACGAGGTCTTTGTGAATGGTGGTAGGATGAATGTTGTTGACTTGCCTGGGGCGTTAAATGTTCATGTGACGCACGTTGAACGAGTGCTTCCCGAAGTGCTGGAGGGTCCTGGCATGCGTCTCGAGAGTGGTGAGCTTCTCACCGACGATTACTTGGACACCACCGTCCGTGCGGCAGCGGATGTGCTGAAGGAGCGTGGGTTCCTCTCCATTGTGGACTTCGCCAAGACGCACCATTTCACGTCTCTGTTTGCCCAAGATATCTTAACGAGAGCGGTGGCGTCGCGCGAGCTGCGTGCTGTCATGAAAGAGAATGCCCTCTACACAAGACAGTTTGTCCATGCGCAGAAATTAATTCTTCGTGCCGGACTTCTGGCGGCGACGCGGCCGGTGAATTTGGCGGCTCTATTTGAGCGTCACGACCTCTTTAAGCCGCTGATGGATCCAATCGTGGAGGAGGTGCGCGGCGAGATTCCTGGGCGTGTAGAGGGCGGCGTGTACGTGCCCTCGCACTTCGAGGCGGCCCGTGCGCGGGAGGTGGAGAACATCTACACATCCAACGGGTGCATTGAGTACGCCGCGCTTCAGCGCCTCGGCATGGCGCAGGCTCGGGAGTACCTCGTCGCGCGTTTCAACCCGCCGGCGGAGCGGACGGCGCCGACGAAGCGACGCGGGCGGCGGGCGGCGGACGCGGTCGACACGGCGCCTGTGCGCGCGACGGACGCCCACCCGCACGCCGGCCACGTCCTCTCCGGCTGCTTTGTGGCCGACCGGCTGCTGTCGAGCCTCGTCGCGCTCGAGGAGCTCGTGCACGGGGACGCGGCCGCCGTCGACCTCGCCGCGCATCTGCCGCCGGCCGTCGACTGGGAGCGCGACGGGGCGGCGCTTCTCCCGCGGCTGCGCGAGCTGTTTCCCGTTCTCTCCGCGTGCTTCATCGCGTCCGGCGGCGTGTGCGTCCTCGAGTCGGCGCGGGAGGCGGCCACGGCGCGACTCCGCACCGCTTTGGAGCGCGAGGCGCCGCCGAAAGCGACGAGACGCGCGGCGGACGACGGGCGGGACGAGACGCCCGCGTTTCGGTGCGCCGTCGCGGAGACCCTCGCGCTCGGCGCCGCGCACGACGCGGCCGTCGACGACGTGGCGGCGCATTGGCGCGCGGCGGCCGACGCCCTCTCCGCGGAGCTCCGCGCGGCGGCGGCGGAATTGGCGTCCGTCGACGGCCGCCGCGCGCGCGCCGCGTTGCAGTCCGCGCTGACCGCCGCGTGGCTCGAGCTGTGCGCCGCCGGCCGGGGGGCCGCGTGGGCCGCCGCGCAGCTCGACGCCGCCGCCGCGCAGCCCGTGGGCCGACAGCTCCTCGCCGCCGTCGGGGGGCCGCTCGCGCGCGATCTCCTCCGCATCGAAAGCCTCGACCCCCCGACGCTGCACGCGGCGGTCCGCGCGGCGCTCGAGGCGGAGGACGGCGCGGCGCTCGGACGGGCGCTCCGTCTGTTTCCCGAGGCGCGCCGAGCGGAGCTTTCGCCGGCGGTGGAGGCCGCGGGCCGCTCCGTCGAGTCGTTTGCGGATGCGCTGAGCGAACTGTGCGCCGCCGGACGCGTCGCCGTCGCCGCCTTTCATGCGCCAAACAAGAGAGCCGAACGCGAGGCGCACGCGGCGCTGAGGAATAAGTTAAAGGAGCGTGTGGCGGCGAACGCCTTCACTGCCGACACGGCGCACAGCGGGCCAATTCTCGCCGCCGTCTGCGCACTTCTTGTGGATGTGCAATTTCGGGTGTACGTGGAGGTTCCCGGCCGATCTGTGGCCGCCGTGGCCGCGCGTCTCGCAGCGGAGGCGGACGCGGTGGACGGTTTAGTGGACGCCCAACGAGCGGTCGCGGCGGCCATCGCCAGCGGTGCGCCACTCAGCGCGGAGGAAGTCGCCACACTCGAGCGGATCCGTCAGGATGCACTCAAACGTGCCGCGTAAGACTACAACAACAACTACTACTACTACTACACAAAAAAAAAAATTAATAAAAGAAGATCCACTTCATCATGTCTGTTGGGTAAAATAATGAAATTTCACTTCTACAGCCACATATGTGACATAAATATACATTCTGCTGCCTCATATATATATATATATATATTATTTATATATGCGTATATTTTCCCTTTTTTTTTTCTTCCCCCCTTCTCTTGTCGATCATACATTATTCGCACCACGTGTGTATGATTTATGTATGAATGTATATTTTCTGTGTGTTGTTAATGTGTGTGTAGGGCAGTGTTATGTGGTGTAGCCGTAGCGCGCGCAACATATGGCGCTCGCATGTGTCTGGAAAGCGGACCGTTGCAGAAATGTACGCTGCTCTTGTAGCGAAGGGTGCACTGCGGGACGACCCACAGCAGCGCGTGATGGCCGCCGCGTGTACACCGCTCCTTCAGTATATGGAGACCCTTCAACACGGGTCTGGTGAGGTTTGTCATACCTCCCTCCCTCAGGGAAGCTCGCGGCCCTCGTGGACGTTTCTTTCGCGACTCCGTGACGGTGTTAGGCGGCGCGTCCGTCCCAATCGCACGACGCGGGATGTGGCGATGCACTTCCCAGAGAACGTGGGCGTCGCGCGTAAGACGGGCCTCTACCTGTGGGGCCCTGTCGGCATCGGCAAGACGGTCGTGATGGACCTGTTTGAGCTGTGCGACACGCCCGGCGTGGGAAAGCGGCGGGCGCACCTCCACTCCTTCATGTCCGACATTGTGCTCCGTCTGCACCGCGCGAACGGGACGCCTGACGCGGCGCCGGTGGACACCGTCGTCGGTGACGTTCTGCGCGAGTCGCCGGTGCTCTGTCTCGATGAGTTTCAGACATTTGACGTCGCTCACGCCGCGCTGCTCGCCGGTTTCTTCGCGCGTGCGTTGCCGCGTGGTTTGATCCTCGTCACGACCAGCAATCGCCCACCGCAAGAGCTCACGCGTGTGTCGACGGCGTTTGAGCAGTTTGTACCGCTCCTTTACCGCCACTGCGAGGTGGTGCAGTGCGCCGCCTCGAGGGATTTTCGAGAAAACGCCTCTAATAGTCACCACCATGATATATTTCTTTACCCCAATACGAAAGAGAATGCACGGCGTCTGGTGCGACGCGTGGAACGTGGCTTTAAAGGTAAAGGATGCACATGGATCAAAGACGAGTTGCTTTGGCTTTATGGGCGTCAATTGCGAGTACCATACAGCTGCGATGGGGTGGCACTTTTTGACTTTGCTGACATGTGTCATCAGCTCGGTCCGCCGGACTTTCAGTGCATTGCTAAAACGTTTCACACCGTTATTATCACCAATGTGCCACAAATTGGTGTGGTTAGTAAAAATGCCGCACAACAGTTCATTATATTGGTCGATGAATTCTATCAGTATAATGTAAAATTACTTCTTACTAGTGTGGTGCCGTGGGAACAACTACTTGATGCAACCCCAATGGATACCTGTAGTAGCAATAGCACAAATACTAGCAGCGGTGACGCAAGGAGCAATATAACTGGTGACTACCACAGCGACTCCTACTACACGGAGGGGGAGGACGAACGTAGCGGGTACAACACATACTACGACTTTCGAAATGAGGAAGAGCTCCTGAGCTTCGATCGTGTTGCTAGCCGACTGAAAGAGATGGGCTGCGTGCATTATTTGCTGCGTGACCACGCCCACTTCCTCATATCAGATTACAACCTTTCGGCGCTGCTAGAATGAAGGTGGGATGCCCTTTCTACAGTTTTTGTTTATTTCCTTGCCGTTTTAGTTGCGCTTCTATTTTCAATACAAAAGCGCTCTTCAACGCACCCGCACACAGTTTCCCCAATTTGCTTTTTCTATCTTTTCTTCATGACGTGTATGATTGAGTATCTTTTTTTTTTATTTAGTTTTTTTTTTTTTTTTTCTGATCAGTGTTGTTTGTCGTGATTGCTTCATTCTTGTTATTGTTTTCCAAGCTGCGCATGTAGGCACCGAGTCGGTGACAGTCCGAAAGAGTACTCCTCTGCCCTCCTTCCATCCCTGTCGAAAAATACAAGAAAAAAAAAGAGGAAACGAAACGAAAACCAAAAAATTAAAATTTTAAGTGTTTCAAATGTTTGTAAAACGCATGTCTTTTTCCTTTATATATATATATATATATATATGTTTTTTTTTTTGTTTGCTTGGTGCAGTTACGTTTGTAGTGATACTATTACATTTGTTTCTATTATATATTCTGAGTTAAATAGTCATGTTGGTGAATAACTTTTGTTGTTGTTGTTGTATTTGTTGTTGCTTATCATTTCTGCAATGAAACGTGTTATTTGTTACTATTCTATTCATATATGCATATGTATATATATCCCTTTTTGTACACACCCATACACTCTGACACACACACACAAAAAAAAAAAAAAAGGAACGGCCATGACATCTATCCCGTCGTGGAATTACGATGCGTCATATTATGATTTGCTCACGCATGGAGCGAAATTTACCATTCGCACGGACCCTTTGAAGGGAAAAGGACTCTTTGCAACAGAGAAAATTAGCGATGGGGATACAGTTCATGAGGAAACAGCTCTCTGCTGCTCGCAAAACTTGGATGACGTCCTCAGCACCATTCCCGTGTGTGGAAATTGTCTCGTATCGCTGGAGAGTCCGCGTCGGTGCGTGGCGCGTGTCACGCAGAGCAAGACGCTCGCCTCGCAAGTGCCGTTTAGCAAACTGAACATCCACCGTCGCTCCGTCAAGTGTGTCTATGCGGAGGCTGGTTGCAGCACCGTGTTCTGCTCCGTGCGCTGTCGCGAGGCGGCGTGGTCGCGGTTTCACTACGCCGGCTGCCGCGGGCGCATGACGGAGGAGCAGCGGAGGGCGTTCGACGCCTTTCTCGCCTCGGATTGGGAGAGCGGCGGGGTGAACTACAGCGACACCGTCTTCCTCGCCCTCCGCTTTCTCTGCATGGTGATGACGAATGTGCGGCTGCACCGGCAATCGCTTGAGGTCGCGTACCGTCCCATCGCGCAGCTCATTCGCGCCCCACTCGGCCTCTTCCGCTTTGCGTATCTCCTCCCGCGGGGCGGAGACAACCAAACGGACACAAACGCCGCGGAGGAACGAGACGAAGCGGCGCGGGAGGCGTTTCTCGCGCTCGGTGTGCGTCTCGTCGATCGCATTCTCTCCTTCAGCGAGGCGGAGCGCCACTTCCTCACCGTGACGGAGTGGTCGGAGCTGCTCGGTGCGATTCTCCTCAACGGACAGGAGCGCAGTCCGCCCTCCAACTACGACCGCATGCGGGAAATAGTAAAGGGAATGCCGAGCGGCGCGGCGATCGTTAAGGCATTTGAGGAAAAGGTGCAAAGCGCCGGTGTGGATCCACAGCAGCTCTACCTGAGCTCACGCGGGCAAGGCATCTATACCATTGGGTGCCTATTTAATCACTCGTGTGAGCCAAATGTTCAGGTTTTGTACAGCTCCACAAACGATGAGACACTGACGGTGGATGCGCTGCGCGATATTGAACCAGGAGAGGAGCTTTGCATAAGTTACATCGACGAATCCCTGCCTTACCCGGATCGTCAACAGCAGTTGTACGAACACTATTTGTTTACATGCGAATGCACCAAGTGCAAACGAGAGAAGTCAGAATCGTAAGGTACCGAAAAGAAGAAGAAGAAAGGAAAACAACAACATACACACACACACAAAAAAAAAAAAACAAGAAAAGGAGATGTCCAAAAAAAAAAAGGTTTTAAAAAAGAAAAAGAAAATAAGAAATACCTCTTTAAAAGAAAAAGGGAGAGATTTTTGTTGTTGTTGTTATTATTACTTTTTTGATTATGCGTTTTAAGACTCTGACAGAATCTCTATATTGTTGTTTATTTATACATATGTTGGTATGTGTAAACAGATGGATACATATATATATATATATATATATATATATATATATATATATATATATATTATTTATTTATTTATTGGATTATTATTATTATTATTTTTGATGAAGGGCATGGGTGATGTTTTCTTTTTCTTTTGGCTTTATCTTTGAATGCCATGTGTTTTGAAGACCCCTTTCTCCATGGAAGTGTTATTTGCTAAACACAACTCTCCCCCTTTTCCCATCCGAAAAAAAGCAACACCAAAAGAGACACTAATAATTTGACTTTGTTCTATCTCTCTTGTTTTTTTTTTTTTTTATGTTTCCACTTACGCTGAATATATTCATGTTTTTAAAGTATATATATATATATACATACAAAAGGTATATAACTGAACGAAAAGAAAGCGAACTGACAACGTAATACATGAGACTGCAGAGAGTTCGTGGCGCGAGTTTTCGGGATGAGTATTCACGATCCTCTCTTGCCGCACTGCGTCGCGCTCGGCGTGAGATGGCCGCATCCTCGCGGAATGCAGCCGTGACAAAAGCCCTTATTGCACCAAAAGAAGGCCGATTCACGGACCGCATCACTGTTGTGCTGGACCTTGACGAAACACTTGTGTATGCACGTGAGGGGCCACTTTACGTACGTCCCGGTTTGGAGGAACTCCTTCAGTTCTTAAACGAAAACTGTGAAACAGTCGTTTGGACTGCGGGAATGAAGCAATACGCGGAGGCTGTGGTTCGTCACATCGATACAAACGGCACCGTTTGCCACACCATTTATCGCGACAGTAAATGGTTCAATGGAACGTCGTGTTGCAAGGATTTGAACCTTTTGGGCCGTGATATGGCAACGACTATTGTGTTCGAAAACACGCCGGATTGCATCCGTGGATTTGAGCACAATGGGGTCCTTGTAGCGGACTACGAGGGTGGTGAATTGGAAGACTACACACTTTACACCATTCTAGGTCTTCTAAAGGACCTTGTGAGGCGAAGGAATGAGGAGCACATTTCGGTGCAAGAGTATATTCGAACCACAAGTCACTTAAACCTTCGTGAAGTGCCTACCGATGATGGTGACATCATGTCGTGCTACTGCTTGGACGCCAATTGGCCTGAAATTGAAAACATTACCATTCCAAAAACTCGTCGTTGCATCCTTCTCGATGGTGTGGCGAATCCTCGGAATATTGCCGTTCACTAGGCTCCGTCACTCCTTTATGATCCATCTCAGACATTACACTTGTTTTTCATCTAGCTTTACTTTTCACCGTTGTTTTTTTTTTTTTTTTTACTACGCACTGAGCGTACATCACGTATTCTTTGATTCTTTTTTTTTTTTTATTTTACTATATGGTACCCCATTCCCATCCCCTCCCCATTTTTTTTTCTTCCTTTTTTCCCCTCTTTTTGCTGCTTTTTCTTTGGATGAATCGGATATATTCCATGGGAAATTTTTGTTTGTTTGATGATTTTCTGTTTTGCGAAGACGGTAACAAAAAAAGGAAAAAAAAAGCCCGCTGAAAAAAAAAAAATCTTAAAGTGTAGCGTATTCATGAATCTTTTCATCTACACCAGCTGCGGGAATCAAATACAATATTACATATATATATGTATATATGTATAACTTTATATATGGGAAAAAATACATATATTTGTATATATTTATACATATATGAAATTATATCTAACGGAAAGTTTTCTATATACAACAATCAAAAAAAAAAGTCTGATTGATAGAAACGTTATGGAAATTGCATGTGTGCCGAAGTGATTTTCATTTCTTTGGTTTTTTTAATTTATTTTGTTTTCGGTTTCATCTCCGACGTCAGAGTGCGATATTAATTGAAAATTCAAAAGAAATGAAACAGTCAAAAAAGAGAATTGCATTTTTTTTTTTTATGCCTTCGTCTTGCGCTTAATGACAACAACAAAAAAAAAGGTGTATGGGAAAAGAATAGCATTACATTACTTTTTTCAATTGCTCTCCTCCTTTTTTTTTTTTTCATTTGTTTTCCCTTTTATATATTTACACGAAACTCAGGTTTTTATCTTGTTGTAAAACAGCTGTTTTTTTTTTTTTGTTGTTGTTGTTCTTGTTCATTGAGAAAAAAGTAATCTGAAGAATAAAAGGGGAAGCAAAAACGAAAAAAAAAATTATTTATTTTTATGTGAGTCTCCTGATAGTGCGTGTGCTTTAAAAAAGAAAAAACTTTTTCTCCAAGTTCTGTGAAGAACAAAGGATTTGTTATACCCCATCTACATTCTTTTCAAGAGGTGTTTTTGTTTTTTGTTTGTTTTACTGTTCTTTGCGGAACAGAGAAAAAGTACTCGAGGTATCTTATTACATCTCTCGCAACCGCGTAATTTTCTCTTTTCTTTTCCCCCCTTTTATTTCTCTTTTGCATATATGTTTATGTATGTATATATATATATATATATATATATGTGTGTGTGTGTGTGTGTGTGCGTGTGTGTGTATTGCAATTTTTTAAGTGATATATACATATAGTTCCCTAGAAAAATAATTTAGCATCGCATGGAGATCGTGCTTCGTAAGGTGCAGGAGAAGATTCAACAGAACTTCAAGCGCAGCGGTGGGGGGTCAAAGTTCTTTAGCACTGCACGAAAGGGGGAAGGTGCGGAGCTGCACGAAGATCTGAATAGCAATGATCGGGAGAGACAGATGAACGCTGTCAAGCGAATCATCGCTGGTATGACTCTTGGACGTGACGTGAGTTACCTTTTTATGGATGTGGTAAAGCTTGGCCAGACACCAAATCTGGAATTAAAAAAACTTGTCTATCTTTATGTCCTCAATACAGCAAAACTGCAACCGGATAAAGCCCTCATGGCAGTTAATACATTTTTACAGGACACAACGAATAACTCCCCAATTGTGCGTGCGCTGGCCGTGCGAACCATGTTGTGCCTTCGTGTCGATTCAGTTGTGGAGTACACCTTTGAGCCTCTTCGCCGTGCAGTGATCGATCCAGACCCGTATGTCCGCAAGACGGCTGCCATTGGCATTGGAAAACTCTTTCACCACAACATGCAACTGTTCAAGGACCAGGGATTCTCTACGGAGCTGCATCGACTGCTCAATGATAATTTCTCCATCGTTTCTGCCAATGCGGCGGCTGTATTAGTGGAGGTGAACGATTATGGACACAACCAACTGGATCCTGGGAATGAGTATGTGAATCGATTGCTACACCACTTGCCCGAGTGCACCGAATGGGGACAGTTGTATGTTCTAGAGCTCCTTGCCAGCATTCACCAACCGAACGCGGAGACGGCGGAGATGGTCGTTGCGCGTGTGTTGCCGCGACTGAGTCATACAAACCCATCCGTTGTGATGGGGGCCATTAAAGTTATCACAAATCTCGCCAGTCGCTGCAGTCCAGAAGCAATCGATCAGTATGGCGCTCGTGTAAACTCCGCTCTTGTAACACTCGCAAGTGGTGACGCTGAATCTCAATATGTGGTTTGCAAAAATATTCATGGTCTTCTTGTTGTGTTTCCAAACTTACTACGCAATAACCTCAGTTCCTTTTATGCACGTTTCACTGACCCTCCCTTTGTGAAGCTGGAGAAGTTACGTCTCTTGCTGAAACTCGTCACGCCGTCGACGGCACGTCAAATTGAGAAGGAGTTGGAGGAATACAGCGCCGAGGTGGATCTTGTTTTTGCAGAAGAAGTTATCAAGGGAATCGCCACTCTCGCACTTAAAATAGAATCTGTTGCGCCAAGCTGCGTGCAACTCCTCATGCGCATTCTTGGTAAACGACCAGAGCTCCTACCACAGGTCATCACGAGTTGCAAAAACATTGTACGACGCTATCCTGAACTACTTATGTTAGAACAACTGATCACAGATCACGGTGCCGACTCTGTTCTTCAAGAGGAGGCGAAAGTCTCACTTATCTGGATGCTTGGTGAGTATTGTGACTTTATTGAAAATGGTATGCAAATCATTCGTCAATTCATTGAGGAGCTCACCACACATGAGCAACCGGTGCAGTTGGCCATCCTCAGCGCAGTGATCAAGATGTTTCTGCGTGACCCACAAGGGATGCAACCGACACTAAACACCGTTCTTGAGACTCTTACTTCGCGAAGTGAGGACCCTGATCTACGTGATCGTGCGTACGCGTATTGGCGGCTCCTCTCCAAGGGTGTCGGCGTAGCCAAGATGAAACAGATTGTGCATGGTACCACAGCCCCCATTAATGCCGATGCGGCCTTCAGTGATGCGATGACCATGTCAGACCTGAAGAAGTCCATCAATACGGCAGCCGTGGTGTTCGGGAAACCATTTCAAGCGTTCCTCCCACCATACGGTCTCAGCAACGATGAGGGAAGCGACGAGGATGACGAGGAGGAGGCGGAGGACGCCGGCGCATCCGTCTCCGCGACGTCGCAGGCGGCACCCGCGGTGTCCGTCACGCCTCAAGGCACCAAAGCGGCGCCCCAAGCGAAACACGCGGACCCGTTGGACGACCTCTTCGGCGGCCCGATCGCACCCGCGCCGCCGCCGCCGCCGCAAGAGCCGCCGAGCGCGGCGCCGCCCTCTCCGCTCGAAGGAACGGACTTCTTCGGCGCGCCTCCGCCGCCCGCGTCGCTTCCGCCGCTCGTTGTCCCGTCCGGCCCGCACGGCGTCGCGCTGCACTGCGCGGTGGTCGACGGCCCGGCGCTCTCCTTTGGCGTGGTGAACCACCAGTCGGTGCCGCTGCGCGATCTCGTGCTGCAGGTGAACCTCAACCTGCTCGCCCTCCACCCCGGCGAGAGCCTCGCGGAGCTCGTCGCGGAGGTCCTTCCGGGCGCGACGGCGACGGCGACCATTCCGCTCCGCGCGGCCCCCCGACACTTCGACGCCGCGCGCCGCGCGTTGGAGGTCGGCGTGCGCGGGGCGGGCCTTCCGCTGCAACTCTTCCGCGTCGAGGTGCCGCCGCGCCGCATGCTGCTCCCCGCCGACGCGCCCGAGCGCGGGGCCTTCGCCGGCGCGTGGCAGTCGCTCGGGGCGGGCGGCGCGGAGGTGCGCGCCCCGCTCGGGGAGGCGGCCGCCGCGCTGCTCGCCCAAACGGCACGGCGCGCCGCGCTCGAGCAGTGCCGCGTCGCGGTGGTCGCGGAGCGCGAGGGGGTCGACGCCGTCGTGCTGCACGGCGCCGTGCGCACTACACTCGACGCGCGCGGTCTGCTCGAGATGGTCCTCCAGCGACGCGCGCCGGAGGAGAGCTATGTGTGCGTGCGCAGCGAACGCGTCAACCTCGTCGCGCCGGTCGTCCTCGCGATGCTGTCGGCGGCGTTTCCAAAGAGCGCGGAAAAGGCGCCCGCTGCCGCATCAAACGCACCCGTGTCACCGGCGCAGACCCCAATGTCCACATTAGACAGTCTTTTCGCATGAGAATGAGTGCGGGCGAGAAGCGAAGGTAAATGAAAGTCAAAAGAAAAAAAGTGTGAATAATTTTTTTTACTCTCCTCTTTTTTGTTTGTTTGTGTGTGTGTGTGTGTGTATGGAAGTTGAGATTACTCTATTATTTGTTTGTTTTCCTTTTTTCCGTAGTACAAATTGGTGGTACAAGAGGTTATCGCTCGTCATGCGCGCCTGAATTAAAGCAATATATATATATATATATATATGTATATACTTTGGACGCCGACATTTGCTACTTTTTTGTTGTTTTTGGTGCAAAAGTAGTGAAATGTAAATGGTGAAGCAACCAAACAAAAGGCGACAAAAAGAGAATGGAAACATGCAAGCGATGAGAGAGAGAGAGAAAAAAAAAAAGAAATTCTGAGAACGAAGAACGAAAAAAAAAAAAAAAGAAGCAAAAGGAAGTAAGAGGAGTGAAGGAGGATGAAGAACGAAAAAGAGAGAACTCAGACAAGCATATATTTATTTACATATGTTAAAAAAAGAACACCAAAAAAAGAAAAAATAATTAGGAAGATATTGCTTATCCGTTTGAGGTTTTTTTCTCTTGTATTTTTTTTTTTGTCGTAACCAATTTTACAGAAAGGTTTTTTCTCTTCCTTCCTGTATTTTTTTTTTTTTTGTTTGGAGGGAGGAAGGGGGAGGGGGAAGAGATGGGGGCTAGTATTTATGTGTATGAATCTGCATTGTATTTTCATAAATAGATATATTTATATTTATTTATTAATATTATTATTTGAATCTTCTGTCTGGATTGTTTCTAGTAGTTATACAAGTATTTATATATACTATATTAGCAATGTTCCGTCGTCTATCTACAAGCGTTGTTCCTGTCGCTACTGTCGCCCGTTTCTACACGCCCGCTGATTGGCTGAAGAAGTTGTACAGTAGCGAATTCGAAAAGTCCGCGTACCCATTGAACATCGTGCCGAGCGATAGTGTGCTCTTTGCCAAATTTCTCTACAAGGCTGCAGAAGAGAAGGGGAACTTTGATAACATCACGAAAGACTTTCAGACAATTGCCGGTGCAACATCCAAGCTTCCCATTTTCTGGGAGCGCACAGCGGATGTGGAAAGCATTGCCGAGTTTAAGAAGTTATCGGAGGCGACGATGTTTGCGCTTGTGTGGATGCAGAGCAATGGCATGCTGGACCTCCTCTCCGACGTGGCAGAGGTGTACGCGACGTTTGTGAACGCCAAACAGAAGAAGGCGGTGGCGCGTATCTACGTCGCACCCGGTAAGGAAAAGGATGTGGCCGAGGCGCAGAAGATCGCACAAAAGCTGCACAGTGAGACAAAGGAACTCGCCGGCTACACGCTCACCTTCAAGACCGTCGTGGACCGCTCCATTGTGTCGGGCTTTGCGGTGGAACTCGCCGGGCAGTATGTGAATCAGGCCGAGGGCCACGTGAGCCAGGAGGGACGCAGCGATGAGGTGGACTACACAAACGTTCCCGCCCCCAAAGTCACACGGACCACGTGGGAGGATAACATTGAGACAGAGGTGTTGCGTCGCTACCTCGACAGTCTCGCCGATTACGACGCGGAAGAGGCAAAGTTTGGTGTGTAGCGGTATTCGCTAGGAATACGGAAATGGATAGGCATCACTAGCACAAAATCCAAGGTAGCACATGCGGGGGGAGTGAGTAGGGGAGTTAGCGAGACTGTCTATCTCTTAGCAATTTATGACACTCGAAGAATACAAAAAAAAGAAAGGAAGGAAGGAAGGAATGGGGTTTTGTTTACGTGTTGATTTTTTTTTTTTTTGCTCTCGTTGTTATTGTTGTTGCTAACCAAATATGTATGACAATATGGTGTTTTATTGTAAAGTATTACCTTGTCTGCATTTCCTTTTTTGTTCTCTCTCTCTCTCTCTCTCTCTCTTCCCCCCTTTTTTTTTTCGTGTCTGTGTGTTCTGATGAATGATTGTTATCATTATGCAAATGTGTATGTATTTTGTTTTTGTATATCAAGAAATTTACAACCCAAAGCAACTTCCGCACACCAGACTTAAATAAGTAAAATCCATTTATTTATATTCATCTATTTTTAATAAAGCAAACCGAAAGAATAAAAATGAAAGTAATTCTGGACGGGTTCACTCTCACACCGGATGCACTGCATGCACTTGGATACGAGCGCGGATCCACCATTGATATTTCCAAAGGTGCTGTGGATCGGATCAACAAGGCGCGCCGCGTGATTGACAAGATTGTTCGTGAGCATCAGACGGCGTACGGCATTAACACCGGCTTTGGCAAATTTGAGTCGACGATTATCCCCCCCGACCAGTTGGAGGAGCTTCAGCTCAACCTCGTCCGTTCCCACAGCGCCGGCGTTGGCGCCCCCCTCCGGCCGGAACGTGCCCGCATGATGATGGCCCTCCGCATCAACGTCCTCTGCAAAGGGCACAGCGGCATCCGTATCGAGACGGTGGAGAAATACGTGGCGGCCTTCAACGCCGGCGTGGTGCCCTTCATCCCGTCCCAAGGCACCGTTGGCGCGAGCGGCGATCTCGCCCCCCTCGCGCACCTCGCGCTCGGCATGATTGGCGAGGGGCGCCTCGCAACGGTGGCGGACCCGACGTTCCGCGACGCCCGCCGCGTGTTGGCGGAGCTCGGCGTGCGGCCGGTGCGCCTCCGCGCGAAGGAAGGCCTCGCGCTGATTAACGGCACGCAGTTCATCTCCGCCATCGGCGCCGAGGCGGTGGTGCGGGCGCGGAAGATTCTGCGCGCGGCCGACGTCGCGCTCGCCATGTCGCACGAGGCGCTGCAGTCGTCCGTGAGCACGCTGCTCCCCGACATTCACCGCGCGCGGCCGCACAAGGGCCAGCAGCTCGTCGCGCAGCGGCTGCGGGCGATTCTGCACAGCGCGCGGCACCCCTCGCGCATCAACAGCGAACACGCGCACTGCGGCCGCGTGCAGGACGCGTACTCCATCCGCTGCGCGCCGCAAGTGCACGGCGTGGCGAACGACATGGTCGAGTGGGTCTACGCCGTCCTCACGACGGAGCTGAACTGCGCGACGGACAATCCCCTCGTCTTCCCCGACGGCGAGCGGCAAATCGTGTCGGGCGGGAACTTCCACGGGGAGTATCCCGCCAAGGCGCTCGATGTGCTCGCGCTGGCGGTGCACGAGGCGGGCAGCATCAGCGAGCGGCGCATCGAGCGGCTCAACAACCCCGCGCTCAGCCGCCTTCCCGCGTTTCTCGTGCAGCAGGGCGGACTCAACTCGGGCTTCATGATGGCGCACTGCACCGCCGCCGCGCTGGTGTCGGAGAATAAGGTCCACTGCCACCCCGCGTCCGCCGACAGCATCTCCACCTCCGCCGCGCAGGAGGACCACGTCAGTATGGGCGGTTACGCCGCACGAAAGGCGCTCCAAGTCGTGAAAAACGTCGAATGCATCGTCGCCATTGAGCTCCTCTGCGCGTGTCAGGGCATCGACCTCATGCGGCCCCTCACCACAACGGAGCCAATGGAACGGGTGTGGAAGGCGGTGCGAGAGGTGAGCCCAACATGGGAAAAGGACAGAGCCATTCATGAGGATATTGATAACATCACACAAATTCTCCGTGACGGCGTTATTTGGGATATCGTAAAGAAATACATCCCCGAGGAATCTCACTTTGATCACGTCCTGGTGGCACCGAAACCCTATGAACTTCAGTGTAAACTTTAATCCTCTTTATCATAGATATATAAATTTATATGCTTTTATGATTTTTTTATAAAAATACTTTTATATATATTTCTCTCAATGCTCTTTATTGATATACATATATGTGTATATCAATCTTAGTATCCTTTTTTCTTTTTAATTATTCTATTTTATTTGAGTTTTTTTTTTTTTGTAGGCCTTCCTCTAATCATCCCCCCTTTCGGAGAAATAACAAAGCAAAAATACCTCTCCCCTAACAAACCCCCAAAAAGAAAAGAAATGAAATGCGAGATGAAAACGAGCAGAACCACACAAACACGCAAAACCAAAAAGAAAAAAAAAAACGAAGTAATGAGATCAAATGGAATTGATATTGGAAGGAAAAAAATAATAATAACAATGACAACAAAAGGAATCCAAAAACACGCACAAAGAGGAAATTCAAAACGAAAAATTAAAATTAAAAAAATAATAATAATCAGTTACACCGAAACCAATCTGCCTAAGGAGCGAAAGCGCAAGTGGTTACCAACCAACACTCCTCTTTCTTTTGCCTTTTCTTTATTTCTGTGATTGTTTGTTAAACAAAACAAAAAAAGGATATATATATATATATATATATATATATATATATTCCTGCTTTTCTCTGTTTTTCTCCTTTCTTTCGTATTTTTCAAAGATTTGCTTTGTTCCTTTTTTGCTCTTCGGTTGCTTCATTCGCATTTGATGTTTGAAAGGTAACGCAATGGGAAAAGAAAAAAATCTATACAACAATAATAATAATAAAAGTCAAAACAAGAAACAAGCAAAAAAAAAACCTCACAAAATGGTGATATATATTGATGTAAGAAGACAAAAGAATAAAACGATGATTTGAAGTATTTTTTCTCTAGATGAAAACGTTTGGTAATATTCATCATTTCTTTCATGTTTTTTGCTTTTTTCCCTTTTTTTTTGCTTTTTGTACACTCATGCGGATTATGTTGCATATATGAACATATGTATATGTGTATGTATTGTTACTGATTTGGTTCTTTCTCCCTCACAATACTTTTTTTAGCGTCTCAGAAGTAGAGAGAAAAGGCGAGTTATAAATAGGAAGTGAAGAGCTAACCAACACCACTATTGCAATGTGTGTTATACTAGCTCGACGTCAGGAGAGGAGCGGCATTACAGCAATTTTTCAAGAAGACTGGAAAGAACGAGCACATTTTCAGCAAAAACGTTTTTGTTTACTTTATTTTATTTTCTAATCTCTTTTTTTTTTTTAATGAAGTATTATTCCTTTTACTTCTATGGGGACTGCGAATACGTATTAATATCTTTCTATCGATATGTAAATGTATAAGTACATATATATATATATATATATGTATGAGTGTATGTATATGTTTCAGAACCTCTTTTTTTTCGTTTTTCTTCTTTTAACTTTTTTTCGTTTTCCATATTGTTGGGGTGCGCGATGCAACCTGACAATCTCTACACACGCAACAACAACAACAAAAACAATGAAATATAAAGAATAAAAAAAAACTTATTAAAGCGATCTATATTTTTTATTTTAAAAAATGCGCACTGTGTACCCGGCTGTGCGGCGCTCTGCTGCAGCGTACACTTTACACAGTGTGAATGTGCCAGAGCCGTACGATTACCTCGAGGATCCGGAGAACACCGAGACAAAGACATTTGTGCAAACGCAAAACACTCTTTTTCAAGACTACATCTCCTCTCAGAAGGAACTTCACAAGAAGTTATATGACACTCTCACCGCAACGCAAAATTACCCCCGCACCTCAAACCCAAGTTTTCGCAACGGTCATTACTATTACAGTCACAACGCCGGACTGCAGAATCAGAGCGTTTTAATGCGCGCCAAGAGTCTCACCGATGCGTCACCCTCCGTCTTCCTTGACCCCAACACCCTCAGCGCGGACGGCACGAGTGCGCTGTACCAGTCGAAGTGGAGTGAGGATGAGACGATGTACGCGTACAGTGTGAGCGATAAGGGTAGCGATTGGCAGCACATTCACGTGCGTCGCATTGACCCCGTTGAGGACATGGCGGATGTGATTCATTGGGCGAAGTTCACGAGCATTTCGTGGTGGGGAAACGCGGGTTTCTTCTACACCCGCTACCCGGAGCTGCCGGAGGGCCACGACAAGGGCGCCGAGACGGACATCGCGCAGAACGCCTTTATTTGCTTTCACCGTCTCGGCCATCCGCAGTCGGAGGACGTCGTTGTTCTGCGCATGCCCGATCACCCGCACTGGTCCCTCGCCGCGGGGGTGTCGGACTGCCATTCCTACCTCACCGTTGCGCTCTTCGATGGCTGCAACCCGCACCACCTCCTCTGGGTAGCAGAGCTGCCCCCAAAGGGGAAGGAGGCGGAGCTCTCGGCTGACTCCCTCCGTTTTACGAAACTGGTTAACGAGTTTGTGGGTACGTTTGACTTTCTTGGAAACGACGGCACCCTATTTTACTTCGTCACCACACGCGACGCGCCGAGAAAGAAGGTGGTGTCCATTGACATTCAAACAGGTGTGGAGACAATAGTTGTGGAGGAGAAGGAATCCGTGCTCAATCACGCCTCTCTTGTGCGCAATACACTTCTCCTTGTGTACCTCGAGGACGTCAAGGATGTGCTCTACTACAGACACCTGGAGGACCCGACCCTGCACAAGGTGGAACTCCCAATTGGGAGTGTTTCCTCCATATTTGCAGAACGCAGAAAGGATTTTGTCTCCTTGAAGATTGCCTCTTTCTTACTTCCTGGACGCAGCTATGTGATGGATATTCGAGATCCACAAGGAACACTTAAAGTCTTTAAAGATGACACTGTCGAGGGTCTCATCGCAGATGACTTTGTAACGGAGCAGAAATTCTACAATTCCGCGGACGGTACACGCATTCCCATATTCATTGTGTATCACAAGGATTGTGCCCTGTCTACGGCGCCATTGCTTTTGTATGGTTATGGGGGTTTTGATATCTCCCTGACTCCCGCCTTTAGTGCGTCCCGGTTTGTCTTTTTACGTCACCTCAATGGCATTCTCGCGGTGCCGAACATTCGCGGCGGTGGAGAATACGGTGAGGCGTGGTACAATGGCGGCCGCCGCGCGAACAAACAGAACTGTTTCACAGACTTTATTGAGGCCGGGCGATTTCTGCACCGAAACGGATACGCCTCGCCGGCGACGACGGCCATTATGGGCGGCTCCAACGGCGGCCTTCTCGTCGCGGCGGTGGCGAATCAAGCGCCGGACCTCGCGCGTTGCGTGGTGTGCCAAGTCGGGGTGCTCGACATGTACAAATTTCATAAATTCACTATTGGCCACGCGTGGAAGTCCGACTACGGCGACCCTGACAATGCCGAGGACTTTAAGGTGTTGCAGTGCTACAGTCCACTGCACAACATCCGCCCCGGCGTGAAGTACCCGGCAATCCTCGTCATCACAGGGGACCACGACGACCGCGTTGTGCCGCTGCATTCGCTGAAATACACCGCCGCGTTGCAACACGAAAACCCAACAGAGGGCGGACCCTTCCTCGCACGGGTGGAGGTCTCCGCCGGTCATGGCGCAGGTAAACCGACAAGCAAGATTATGCGTGAGGCAGCGGACACCTACACATTTATCGCAACCAGCATGGATGCCACATGGAAGGAATAAATCCAAATAAACTCGACAACGACAGCGTGAACAATATGGGATGTGTGTGGGAGAAAACGAAAACACACACAAAAAGAGAACGGAGGCAGAAATTAATAATACCAGGATAAAGACAAAGAAAGAATCAGCCAAAAAAGCCTGTTCGAGAACTACGTGGGGATAATATGAGGGAAATGTATAAAGTTGACTCAATGGTTTTTTTTTTTTTTCTCAGCGTTGAAAGAGGAGGGAACGAAAACGTGGAGAAAAAAAAGAAAAAACAATCGACATCTCCTTTTCGAATTTCTTTACCTCTGCACGCACATGGATTTCGATCTTTTGATTTGGCTCTATTCCTTTCTGATTTTCCTTTTCTTTTTCTTTTTTGCAAAAAGGGGTTCTTTATTATTATAGATCCTATGCTTTGCTTCACTATGTTGTTGTTGCTTTTCTGTTTTTTTCTTCTGTCATTTCTTCTGTCATTTTTTTTTCTTTTTTCGTTGTTGTTGTTCTACTTTTGATTTCTACTCTTTCTGATTGATTTGATTCTTGTAGCTGCAGTAATAGTGATGGTGCCTCTTTTTACGCATTTAAGACACCTTTATTTGGTTGTCATTGTTTTACTTTTTGCTTTTCATTCAATTTTTTTTTTTCGTTGTATTTTCCTTTTCGCTAATACATGGCATATACACACACACATATATATATATATATATATATATATATTAGGATCCTAGTCGACGACGAGTGTCGTCGCCCATGATCACTGAATTGCTTTTTACAAATCTGTGGAATGAACCACTTCATGCGGTGAGTCGCACACGCGACCGATTAGGTCACATTGACTTTGCAATGGTGGGACCGCCTGTGCGTGTCTTTCTGTACTGCACGCTCTGTCCTTTTCTTTGCTATCCGATTGCTGTGCTCTACCTTTGGGGGTATTACCGTTGTGTTCGCACGATTCTCCTTCCAAAATCGTATCGTCGCGAACGGTACGCGTCGCATGTGATGTATGGCGTTCAGAAACGTGTGTACGACCCGCGACAAAAGCGAATTATGGAGACGCAAGTGAGCGATGCAACGGAGATTCAACGCGCCTTGCACGTTACAGATGGAATGCGGAACCAATTCATAGATGATCCAAAAGATAACAGCGTCGCGTATTTTGTGGTGGAGCAAAAGATCATGCGGGCGGAGGCTATTTTTACTGGTGAAAACTGGGCGTGGGCGATCGTCTCCGACAGCTGTCGCTTTCTCATGCCAGTGTTGCTCACATATATGTTTGTCCCGTCGTGCCGACGCCTCGGTGTGGACCTTAGGCTCTGGGCGCAGGGGCGATTGGGGTGGCGACAGATGCGACACCCTCTCTTCAACTTCTTCAAATCGTACCGGGACTACAACAACGCGATGCGACGCATCAACCTGACAAAGCCAGCTCCAAAGGAAAAACAATCCTGGTCAAGAAACCTTTAAGACCCCGAAAAAAAAAAAAAGTAAACGAGGGTTTGAAAGGATTGGGTCAGAGAAGTCTCCTCTAGCGTAAATCACATTTTTTCCGATTTGTGTGAATGCAATACATAGAAAAAATGCAAACTATGTAAAAGTTAAAAACACAAACTCACACTTCTTTTGGTGATTACATACATGCATATGTATACTTGCGCTTTTCTTATATGTTTTACATGTCAATTCTTTATTTATTTTTTTCCCCTATTATACTTTTCTTTCTGAATATATATATATATATATATATATTTTTTTTTTTCTTCCGCTACCTTGTCGTCTTCATGTATAAATAGGTTCTTCTGTGTGTGGTTGTGTGTGTGTGTGTATTAGTTCATTAGATTATTATTATTATTGTTATATTTGTGTGTGCTTTTCACTGATTGAGTTAGGTTCAATGCAGGCAGCGGCGGACTATGTCGCCTCGCTGCATGTGGCGCGTGACGAGGAGGAGCGTCGTTCTGAGGTGCGTCGACGTCGGCGTGTGGATTTCATTGCCTCGGGCAATTTGGAGCGCGAGCAGCGCAGCCGTGCTTCCCTCCGCGCGTCTGTTCGACAGTGCGCCTCGGCAGATCCGGCGGAGGAGCGCTCGCTGCGCGTGTCGCTTGGCGCGATGGGTGTGTGGTGGGACCTCGTCAGCGCGCACATTCTGGCGGAGCGGCGGGAGTGCGCGGCGGCGGCGCGACTGCAGGCGGAGCTCGCGGCGATGTCCTCCGTTGCCATGGCGCGGCGCGACGGCGGCGAGGAGGCGGCGGTCGTTGACAGCGACGCGCGGCGGTTGCGGGTGCTGCGCGACAAACACGCGGGGGCGGACCGCCGCATTGCGGAGGCAGCTGTAGGGGAGGCAATAGACGACATCCTCTGCCGCGCTTACAGGGCCATCGACTTTGTCAATGCTCACGCATTGCCGCCCACACGCAAAAACCTTCTCGCGCGCGCCGCCATTCGCCCCTTCACGCGCAGTAACAACGCCCGAAGCCGCGAACGACGAGTGGGGAAGAGCATGGACGACGAGATGCTTGGGGAAACGTGCAAGGAGGGTGAGACGAGGGGAAATGCGCAGGCCGTTGCAGATGCGGAAGTCAATGTTGGAGTGGAGTTGGACGCAGAGACGGACGCGCTCTTTCGTGAGGTGTTTGACGGCAGTCCGTTCGCCCGAACAAGTGAAGCTTTTGCGCAGCTCTTGTATGACGCGTACAGCCGCGCCGCCCCGCCTGGGCCGCCCCCCAACGCGCTCGATCGCTGGCGCGCTCCGCTTTTCGCCATTGCGGGACCTAAATACGCTGGTAAGACAACCGTGGCTAGGCAAGCCGCGGCGGAGCTTGGCTTGGAGTGCTTTTCCGATCGGGACCTCGTGGAGTGTGCCTTGGCAGCGCTGAAACAGCACACCGCGCTGCCCCCGGCGCTCGCCGTCGAGGAGGACAGCTCGTGGCCACCTGTGCTCAGCGCGGTGGAGGTGGACGGGGCGCCGGAGGCGTATAGCTGCACGGCCACCCCGCAGCAGCGTTATGTGACCCCGCGCCCGCCCAGCGAGTGGGTCCTCCTCGGGGAAGAGGTGGAGGCGGTGCTGCGGCGTGGGGACGGCGTCTCCCCTGCGCTGCTGGCTCGCCTTGTGCGCCTCGCCGCCGACGACGCAAGTGAGAAGGCAAAGTCCAAGACGCAAGCAGAGAGTGATGAGGAGACGGCAGATGCGGGCCAGGCAGGTGCGGAGGTTAGTGGCGTGTTGTTTGATGGTGCCGTGGAATCGGTGGAGTTGTTGCAAGCCCTTTCGACATCTATCGAACGGCGGCCGCACCCCTTTGCCCTCTCGCTGCACTGCTGGACAAGCGCCGTGACCCAACCCACGCTGGACGATGGCGCACTTTCTGTGGCGCGTCCACCGCCGCGTCCGGTGGAGAAGTCTGAGCGGCCACAGCGACAGGAAAGCCGCGCGCGCGGTGGACGGCGTGGTGTGGACCTCGCCTCACTTCCCCCTCCCGTTCTGCCGCCGGTCGATGAGATGACACTTTCACTGCGGGAAATGGACATCATTCTCGCCGACGAAAGTGCTGAACCACTGCCGGCAGTAGCCGCCGCTGTGCGCCTCCGTTGTGGGGCACGAGCAGCGTTTGAACGCTTTGCCGCTTTGCGCACAGGTCGACCCATGGCGGCCGCCGCGCTTCTGCACCGAGCGGCGCGTCGCGATGAGGCGGAATGGCCCTCGGTCGCCAAATGGCTTTCCGCCCACGCCGTCCCGCTCACCATCGTTGACGGGGAGCAGGCAGAGGAGGTCGTTGCGCATGATGTAGCAGATGCTCTTCGCATTGCTCGCACAGCTTTCGCCGCGGCACGACAGGTGCGCGATGAGGCGGACGCTGCCCGTCGCCACCGCGAAAGGTTAATGCGACAACGCTCTCAACAGGAGGCCCAACGCGAGGAGGTGCGACGGCGGCTGGCAGAAGTGTACGCCGACGCGGGCGCTGCGTTGCCGCGTGAGTTAGAGCTGCCGCCTCCACCGCCGTACTTTGAACCACCTGAAGACATGCCATCGGTTGTCCTCGGCGCCATCGCCGCCCTCGGTGCACGCTATAATGAGGCGTATAGGTGGTCCGCCATCACTGTGGAGAAGTTAGCCGCCACTTTGTTTGCCCACCGTAGTTCCGCCTTGTCTGTATTTGCACGATTCTGGGACCAGCCAGACGAAAAGCAGGAACGACTCGACCGTTTCAACGCGGCGTACAAGGAGCTACCCGCCGTGTTGCGCAGCCAGGTGGTGTGCAAGGAAGAGCTGCACCTTTTGGTCGATCAACTGCGCGAGGAACTTTTCCGTAGCGTTGAAGCCACAGGGCGAGAAGCGGCCGCCAAGACGGAGCAAATCACGCGACGGGATGCCTTTCTCAGTTCTTGGTGTGTGTCGGTGTGTAATGTGGGCGCGGCGATGGTGCAGACGGAGATTGAGCGCTTTCTCGCTGCAGTAAATGTAGCCATATTGTACTTTAGCGCCGTTGTTGGTGAGCCGGCATCGGTAGAAGAAATGGAAGCCGAAGCAGTTTTTTTGCGTGCCGCAAACGATGCCCCAGCGGAGGCGACTCGAGGGAAAGAAAAAAAGGTACAAGGTACAAAGAAAGCTCCACGACTCGAGGACATTGTGGAACGAACCGTGGAAGATACCTTTACAGACTGTGTGGCAAAATTAATGGTGGGAATGACCACCCTTGCTGAACGCTTCGCGACTGCCCTCACCACCGCCACCAAGGTGCGAGATCATAGCAAGGCGTCTCCAAGTGCAACACCATCATCTGCTGCTGCCGCCGCCTCGGCGAGCTCGGAGGAAGAGTATCGGGTGGTTTTGATAATAAGTAAGTGTCAACCCATTGTGGAAGCCGAGGTTGCTGCAGCGAATGAGCGGGTTGGGTGCATTCGACAGTTTATTGCACAACTTTTGCGTGAGGGGGAGGCGTACTGCGCCAACTTGCGGGAAGAGATGATCACTCACACCCGTGAACGACAGCGAGCCCAGGCATCTGCGGTGAACACGGCAATTTATGTGATTCGTTGCGCCATAGAGGAGGAACAACCACTATCGGCGATGCACTTGGGACGTGACACATTTTATGTCCACCCGTTAACTCCGACCATCACCACCACCACGGTAAAGCGTACGAGTGACGGACGACCGCCCACAAGCCGTCCGTCTGACGCGTCCCTGCCACTCTCCATGCCTCCGCCTATACCCATTTATGTAAGCGAACCCTCCATGGTGCACGCCACCCTCACGACGGCACGACTCATCGAAATGGTGGAGACACTGCGCATTGTGGCGCCAGACTATGCGCTCAGTCGGGCAGAATTTTTCTACATTGTAAAATTGATAGACTACGCCGGCGCCGCCACACGCTTTGGGCGTCTGCGCACCATGGATGAACTCTTCTCTATTTTTGACCCGCATGATTGTGGATTTATAGATTGGCGTGAATTTGTGGTGCATCTTCTTCTTTGGTGCGCACCACCGCCGGATAGTGGGGAAAGCAGCGTGCCGGTGTTCGCCATCACGGATTGCTCCGTCACACACTTAATGGAAACCCGCTCCGACCTCGGACTCCAGCCAATTGGAGAGGACGAATTTCTTGACATACCCTTCTTTTTTGATAACTGCATCACCGACGCACGACTTGCGGCGTATGGTAGAGTACTTTGGCTCACCTTTTCAAGAGCCGACAGCAATGGCAATAACCTCCTTGATCCGTACCCACTCCTTGCGTTCCTTTGCATGGATGTACAACCAGTGCGGGGAGCACAAAAGGCATTCTATGTTCTAGCCAGAGATGTCGAAGGTGTTTTTCTACCAAGTGAAATGGATGAGGCGTTTCATGTGAAGGTCACAAACCCACGTAACATGTGCTTGCCGGATGTTTTTTCACGCGAAAACATTGCCGCACTCTTTAGTGGTGCCTCATCGCTGTCATTTCAGGGTGTGTGTGAACGTGCAATGGGACGATGCATGCTCAATAACAATGAGGCTTTCCACCGTAAAAGTTTCGTCGTTGAAACGGAAATGTAGAGAGAGACAGGGAAACAACAACAACAACAAAAAAAAAAAAAGATGAGGGAAATACCCATAGTGAAAAGAATTTTTTAAAAAAAGTATGGATAGAATGGCACGAACGAAGAGAAACAAACAGTATGTATATTTATCAAAACAACATCTGCCTTACTCTGTCAAAAAAACGAAAAACAAAAAAAAACATCTTATTTTAGCAAGATAAGAAAATCCTTTATTGTTATTGTTCACAATACACATACTTATACATGTGTATGAACTGTACATTTGCTATATGCATATAAATATATATATATATATATATTTTTTTTTTTTACTTTTCATTTTTTTTTTTTTCTGTGTGTGGTCGTGTCTGATTATTCTTTACTTCTTTTTCTTACGTTTTGGTGTTATTCTATACATTTTGTATATACCTTAAAAAAAAAAAGAAAGGAAGAAAAAAGCGCACACACGCCTAGGATTCGTGTGTGTGTGTGTGTGTGTGTTTCTCTTTCTGTCCGTGTTTCTCATCATGACGAGTGATGTGGGAGACGATACGCGGCGCGTGATCCGTCGCCTCGCCGGCGGAACCGTTGGCGGCGTCCTTCAGGCCGCGTGCAGTCACCCCCTCGACACGATCAAATCGCGCGTGCAGCACGGCGTGTTTCCGAGCGTCCGCGCCTGCTGCCGCGCCACGTGGAGGGCGGAGGGCGTGCGCGGCTTCTACCGCGGGGTGACCCCTCCGCTCGCGCTTGGCGGCCTCTACAACTCCATCCTCTTCAGCGTGAACCAATGCATGACGAACCTCCTCACCCCCGCCGGCCGCGACGGGCGGGCGGAGCTGCCGCTCTGGCGCACCGCCCTCGCCGCGCAGCTGACGGCGCCGGTCTACGTCCTCTGCATCACGCCGATGGAGACGGTGAAGGTGAGGCTGCAGGTGCGCCGGAGCGCCGACGGGGGGCCGCTGCGCTGCGCCCGGCACATCGTCGCGACGGACGGCGCCGCCGGGCTGCTCGCGGGGTACGTCCCGACGGCGCTCTCCCGCATCGTCGGGCTGCCCTTCTACTTCGCCGGCTACCAGGCGGCGCGGCGGCGGCTCGGCGCGGCGGACGCGCTCTCCTCCCCGGCGGCGCGGGAGCTCGCGGTCCCGATGCTCAGCGGATGCGTCGCGGGGGTTCTCTTTTGGCTCAGTAATTACCCCTTCGATTACATCAAAACACAAATGCAGGCGGCGGAGCGGCGGCGGTCCATGTCGGCGGTGGCGGCAGAGACGTACAGGCGCGGCGGGGTGCGGGGGTTCTATAAGGGACTCACGCCGTGTCTCATCCGCGCCTTTCCCGCCAACGCGTCGGTGTGGGTCGGCGTCGAGTGGACCACGCGCTTCCTCCAAGCAAACGGGTTTTAATCGCGTGCCAAAGCACAGACAGACAGAGGGAGAAGGGGGGGGGGCAATCCGTGAAGACAGGGCGGTCACGGTTATTGGATTTTACTGTTCGTTTGATTGTTTCTGTGCTGCCATGAAGACGACAAAACAAACGAACAAAAAAAAAGGAAACACGCAAATGTGGAACACATATACAAAAAGGAAAAGGGTGAAACAAGAATGAAAAAGCCAAAAAAAGTGCCATATTATTTGTACCGCCTCTCACGTAGAAGACTGGTATAAATGTTGTGATTGTTTTTTTTGTCTTTTTTGCCGTTCGTTGTTGTTGTGACCGTAAGAGGCGGTGGATATTGGTATGCTTCACTTGTGCCATTTATGGTAATTTTTATGGCCCCTTTATGTATCGTTGGTATATATTTATGTATACATATATACATATTATTATCATTTTTTTTGTACATATTGACTCTAATAGGAAATGTCTTTTCAATAAGAGAATGTATAACGCTTTGTTTTTTTTTTTGTTTTGTATACTAAAGTAAAGCCTCAAAATCGTTTTTTTTTTTGTTGTTGTTGTTGCTAATTGGGATAAAGGAAACAAAAAAAATAGAGAGAGAGAGAGAGAGAGAGAAAAAAAAAAAGCAGAGGGAGTTATAAAAGATGAAGTCATAGTCATTTTAACCTTGTTGTATGTTAATGTTTTTCTTCCCTTTAATTGTAGTTTCATTTATTTTTATTTTTTCCTCTTTCCCCTTTTCGGACTCCTTCTATGTTTTCCAAGCCTTTGTGCCGTTGCTGTTGTTATTACTACGATTAGTTTTTGTAGGACATGCTTTGGGTGGACAAGCATCGTCCAAAGACGTTGGATGAGGTGGAGCTTTACCCCGAGTTGACCGGCGTGTTGCGTCGCCTCGCCGACTCGCAGGATCTCCCGCACTTGCTGCTGTACGGCCCCTCCGGCACTGGCAAGAAGACGCGCGCGATGGCGTTATTGCATCACGTCTTCGGCCCCTCCGCCTACGCGCTGCGCCTCGAGCACAAGTCGGTGCAGGTGACGGACAGCAAGGTGGTCGACATCGCCACCCTCAGCTCGCCGCACCACATCGACATCAACCCCTCCGACGCCGGCAACTACGACCGCGTGATTGTGATGCAAATGATTCGCGAGATTGCGCAGACCGTGGCGCTGCAGAGCGGCCCCTCCGGCGGCGTGCGGTACAAAGTCGTCCTTCTCAACGAAGTCGACCGCATGGGGCGCGCCGCCCAGCACGCGCTGCGCCGCACCATGGAGAAGTACATGTCCACCTGCCGCCTCATTCTCCTCTGCGGGTCGACCTCGCGCCTCATCGCCCCCCTCCGCTCGCGCTGCCTCGCGGTGCGAGTGCCGTCGCACACGGGCGCGCACATCACGCGCGTCGTGTCGACCGTCTGCGAACGCGAAGGACGCGCCGCGCCGTCCGCCGCCTTCACGGCCGCGCTCGAGCGGCGGTCAGGGGGGAACTTGCGGCGCGCGCTGCTCATGCTCGAGGCGGCCGCCATGGCCAAGGCGGACCTCGCCGGAAGCGGCGCGGACATCCCGCGGCCGGACTGGCAAACGCTCATGGAGGAAATCGCGGCCGACATGGTGGGCGAGCAGACCCCGCGCAAGCTGCACGAGATTCGCGGGAAGTTCTACGACCTCCTCAGCCAGTGCGTCGCGGGGGATGTCATACTGCGTGAGGTGTTGGAGGTCCTCATGGCGACCGTCACGCCGTCCCTGCGGTCGCCCATCGTCGCCATCGCGGCGCAATACGATCACAATATGAAACTCGGCACCAAACCGATTCTCCACCTCGAGGCCTTCGCCGCGGGGGTTATGCGACTCCTTAAAGGAGCCTAGGAAACATAGACAATGGAACACACAAGATACACTGATATGAAGGGGGGAGGAAAGGAATCCAATAACGCCCCACATACCGGAACCACACTCAGTAAGGGAAAAGTGGAAAGAAGGAAAAAGAAATTTAACAAAAACGAAAAAAAAAAGTAAAAGAGAAAGAAAAAAAAGTGATTTTTTTTTTTGTTCTCTTGTTGTTGTTGTTGTTGTTGTTGTTATTGCTATGTGCGTGTATGTATGTGCGTTTGCCTCATATTATTATTACTTTCTCTTACCAAGAAAAAAGAAGGAAGAAAATTCGACGCTTCTCACTATTACTACTTTCTGTTGTTGTTTTTGTTGTTGTTGTATCGTTTTGGTTACTTACAACATTTTTAGAAGCACCTTGTTGTATCCAAAGCAAGAAAAGCACATATAAATAAAAGAAGAATACACATTTTATTTACATAAAATTCTTCTGTAGGTATGTTTAGCGTTACTCGTCCTATTTTTATAGCGCATTGGTTTTGTGGTCACAAATTTCGGCACCGCTTTATGCGGGATAAACGGTTTCACCCGTCTTTTCAGGCCTCCCATGATGCTAGAAATCGCTTTAGCAAGCGGAGACATTTCAAGACAAATCGATGGAACTATCAACAGGCGTATAGTGACATGCCATGAGAGGTCTCTCAGCATGAGAAAAAAACAAAAAAAAACGGCAAAATTTCATCTTTCAAGCGGGATGAGTCGAATGGTTACAAAGGCGTTCCTCTTTGTTGTTGTTGTTGATGTTTCTTTTTCTTGATTTTGCTCTTTTCGTGGGTTTGTGTGGGTATACGTGTGAATAGGTATGAAGATTTCTTTATCTTTTTGCTCGGTCCACATGTCAAAAAAAAAAAATGAGGATGCTCTTTTCCACCCAAATCTCTTTCTCTCGTCAATTTTGTCTTTTTGTGTGTGTGTGTGTGTCAATGTGTATGTGGATGGGTGATTTTTGTTCTCAATCATTTATATATATATAAATATAAGTATATATATTTATTCTTGCATTGGAGCTATGTATCTGTTGTTGTTGTTATTGATGATGATGATTTTTATTTTTATGTTTTCCATTCTTCTCCTCCACCGCAAGTAGACCGTTAGATTGGATCATAGTTTCCCCGTGTGTGGGTGCTCCCCGAGATGTCCGAGGCGGAGCGTGTCGATCCCTCCCCGGACCTGCGCGACGAGTTGGACGCGAGCGTCGCGTGTGGGTCGGGCTGCATCGCCCTCTTCGGGCCGCCGGGGAGCGGCAAGACGACGCTGCTCCTCCGCTACCTCGTCGCGCGCGGGCGTCAGCTGCGCCGCCTGCGCCGCCCGTTCCGCCTCGAGCACGTGACGGCGCGCGCCGCCGACGAGGACCCCCTCCGCCGGTTGGCGCATCGCCTCCGGCCGCGGGGAAAGCGGCCGCGCGGGGGAGACGGCGCGCGTCTCTTCGGGGCGGCGCTCGCGGCGTGGCGCTCGTCCGCGCCGGACGGCGAGTTGCACCTCGTCCTCGACGACGCGGACGTCCTCGACGCCCCGGACGCCCTTTCGGCGGCCCTTTCGGCGGCGGTTTGTGCGGCCGGCGGCGCGATGGGGTGCGTCTGCCTCTGGCTCGTGGCGCAGGCGCCGCTGCGTGTGCCCGACGTGTTTCGCCGCCACTTTCTCCCCGCGCCGTCCGCCGCGGAGATGCGCGCGCGCGCGGAGGCCATGTTTGACGCCGCACGCCCCGCGCTCGGGGAGCCCAACGGCGCCGAAACGCACCGCGCCGCCGCCGCCGCGGTCGAGCACTACGCCTCGCACCTTCCGATGCGCGCCGGGGCGGCCGCGCGCGATGTGCGATGGCTGCTCCGCCGCGTGCACGACGCGCTCTTTCGCCTCGCGCCGCACCGCGCACCGAACGCTGTGCACTACGCCGCCGCATGGGCCCCAAAGCGCGAGGCCCCCGCAGACACACACGCCCCGACCGCAGCAAGTGGCACGAGCCATCCTAACGGCGGGGCGAGCAGTGATGGGATGGTCCCTGCTGGTGGGGGCGGTGCCTATGCTCCGGGGGATCCGCTCGTGGCAGCGCTTCGGCAGGTCGGCTACAGCGCTGTGCTTCTCGCCGTTTCCGCGTTTTACGTCGGTGCCGTCCCGCGTGCGCGCCACGCGGATGTTTTCGCCGGTACGGACGCTCCAAGACGGCGCCCCGACGCCAATGCGACATCGCACAGAGCAGCGGTGCTGTCGTCCTCTGTGCATGCGGTGCACGTGCCGCGTCTGATGCAACTGTATGAAGCTTTGCTGCGCATGTGCATTCATAACGTCGACCCGCTCGAATTTGCCCCGCCAGAGGTGGCGCTTCTACACGTGCACACGCTCGTCTCATGGGGACTGCTTGTGCCAACCGTGCAGGGAAGTCGTGTGTTCCGATGCCACATTCCCGTCACGTCGGCCATTGGACTGGCAAAGCTGCTTTTTCTTAATCTTTACGACCTCATTCCGCGCTGAAGATGATTGAGTGATAGCGTTGAAGGAAAAGAAAAGAAAAAGAAAAAAAAGTGAGGGAAGTATGAAGGAATAGCGGAGTTCTACCTGATCGAATGTTGTGCGCCTTTGACTGTTTTTTCTATTTTTGACACAGTAACGTTTTTATCACAACGGCGGCATTAATACATATATATATATATATATATATATTGGAGGATGAGAGTAATCGATGTTTATTCAAAAGATTTACTTATAAAGAGTTGTCCAAAAAAAAAAAAGAGGATTTCTGTTTCTTTTCTTTTTGCTGTTGTTGGTATTCCTAACCTTTTTGCTTGAAGAGAAGATGGTAGAAATGGCGAAACTCATAAAGGGAAAACAAGAAAACAGTTTAATAAATCACCATGTAATAGTGTATATGTATATCCTCTCTCGAGCCCTTCGTTTTTTTGTTTTTTTTTTGCTGTTCTGCGCTCTTCACTTGACTTTTTTTTTCCTTTTTTTTTTTATATATATTTATGTATTCCAATGAAAGCATTTAATTTTAATTTTTTAGTTTAATAAAAATAAAAAAAAGAGAGAAAGAAAAAGAGATTCTGTCGAAATCAGGAAATAGGTAAAGCAGAGTTGAGTAGTATTTCAAAAGGTGTTCAAGATGACATTTGGCAACATTGTTGATGTTGTGCGTCGTGAGCGACGGAAGATGTACTATTGGGTGGGTACCTTCTCATGCGTTGTGGGACTGCTGTTGCTGATCGTACTTCTTTTAAAGAATGTGCTTCGAGATCAAAAAGTAGTACCCTCCTTCATTGGAGGGTATTGTGCCATTTTTGCAACGATTCTCTCACTATTTCAGATTCTAGAGCACCTTACTTGCTTTTCTGATCCTGAATGTCAAACTAAAATCGTCCGCATCCTTTTCATGGTTCCATTGTATGCAATGATTTCTTGGATATGCATCCTTGCCCCAAGTGCTGCAGAGTATCTTAACCTTGTTCGTGATGCTTATGAAAGTTATGCTATTTATGCCTTTTTTCAATTGATGTTGGCCTTAATGGGAGGTGTGGATACTGTTTATCGTGCCCTTATGCTGGAGGAGCGTCCGCCCGTTCCGCGATTCTTCCCGTGTTGTTGGATGGAGCCGATAAAGGTTTCCCCCACCTTTGTTCGGAATTGCCGTCTTTGTCTTTTTCAATTTATGGTAGTGAAACCTCTTGTGACAATTATTGTTATTATCCTTACAGCAAAAAATGAAATGGGTAGTATTATAGATGTTCGCAAAGGTGCATTTTGGACGACATTGGTTTATAATATTTCAATCATGACAGCCTTTACCGCACTCGTGTATTTCTATACTGGACTTAAAGATTTTATGGAAGGTACAGACGCATTCATGAAATTTCTATGCGTCAAGGCAGTGATTTTTCTCTCCTTCTGGCAAGGTCTTATTATTCAACTGCTCTCCGCCACCCATGTCCTTCCAAAGTTTCAATATTGGTCCGAAGACACTGTTTCGCAAGGGCTTCAAGATCTACTTATTTGTATTGAGATGATGTTTGTGGCCTTTGCACATAGGTACTGCTTTGGTAGCGACGCATACGCCACTGTTACCGCCGTATCCACAGATGACGTTCCGTCGGAGGTACAAGTAGAAGATCATGGATTGTCAGTTCGCAACATACCAGCAATTCGGTATAGTGTAACAGCAAACCTCAAATATACGCTGCGACACGAAGACATCATACACGATCTAAAAGCAATCGTACGAGACAGGTAAGACCATACAGTTTCCACAAATTTTATATATCTCTATCTATATATATATATATATATATACATATAAGTATAGATATATAGTTATTTGTGTGTGTTTGAGTGCTTAAGCAGATAGACGCAGCTCCTGTCGCTATTTCGTGCTCGTGTAGATGTTGGTGTTCAGTCATCTATGCATATATATGTTTATATATAAATATTTATATATATGTATAGTTTTTTGTTGTTGTTGTTGCTTCTTGATGTTGCTGTTCCGTTTTTTTTTTTTGGTTTCTTTTTTGCCTCATGTGTTTAAATGTGTGCTTGTGTGTGTGTGTATGTACACTTGCTTATGGTGTTCGACTGAGTGCAGAATGAAATATAAAAATGAATCTAGCCTTTACTGATTCGTGGTATGATTAATGTTCTCATCTAGAACGGTGCGACTGCCTTTACATATATATATATGCAAATTTACACTTAACAATTTTAAAAAAAATTACTTGTGTTGTACTACTTTATGTGATTAAAAACAAAAAAATTATGCTGTGTAATTTATCTTTTCTTCTCTCCTCTCCTACATAATTCTTCCATCTTTGCCTACTAAAAAAAAAAAAAAGGAATAAGAAAAGTTTTTTTATTTTCTGTTGTTGTTGTTGTTGTTGTTGTTTTTTACTTGTATTTTTGTTTTTATTTGTTTGTTTGTTATTGTTTGTAGATATATGTAAATTAAACATGGCACCAAAAAAGAAACTGACTGATGTACAACAATTGGAGGAAAGGCGTCAACATTTGGAGCACCTCAAACGTCAATGCCAGGCTGTGGAGCACCTCTTGATGTTAACAGGAGAAGAGATACGTTATGTAGAGCATGAAACAACTGTTCTTAGGCGGCGTACGGCGGAGCTGCAACAACAACGTGAAAGTGTTGATGGCACAACAGATGTGCAGATGCGTGTCATGACGAATATTTCCACATCAAACGAGGAGCAGTTGTGTCAACGAATAAAGAACCTTGAGCAGCTGGTGGCAGATGCAGAGGAGAACAGCGCGTCCATTCGATCCAAAAAGGCTGAAGTGATTAGAGTCCGCGGCGAGGAGTTGCAGCAGTTGCGTGACAGCATCGAGGCACTTCGACGAGAGTTGGAAGGAAAGGCGTTAAATTGTGGCACGCAGCTGCGCGATGTGTTGATTCTGCGACAGGCGAGTCCAGTGCTAAACAGTGAAATAGGAAACGCAAAGAAAATAGAAAAAAAAGGTGTTTCTGTTGGTCAATAAACTTAACACACCGCGTACACACTTTCTTTTTTATTTTTATTATTTGATTGTGGAAAGTTGCTTTCACCTCATGTATTTCTTTGGTTTCCTTCCTTATACACACACAAAAAAAGAAAAAAAAACAGTTTTTTTTTTTTGATTTATACTACTTTTGGCTGATTCTTTTAATCTTTGAATCATGGAAAAATGCATATGTAAATTCTTGGATATATATGTATATATATATATATATATATATTTATTTGTTTTTCCTTCTTTCTTTTTTCTTTTTTTTAGCTGCTTTTGTTTTATTTTTACTAACGTAATTTTGCTTTTTTTTTGTTGTTGTTGCTTTGGTTGCCCATCTGGTTTTGCCCTGTGTTTGTATTTGTGCAGTTTGTGCGTTCCACGCAAAAGACAAATGACATCAGCATTCAACGCGGATGAGCTCCGCAAGCGCAACGGGGAAAATGAGCATCCCATCTACATTTCTGTTATGGGTGTTGTATATGATTGCAGTTCCGCGAAACACTTCTATGGTCCAGGTGCCTCCTATCATGTGTTTGCTGGAAAAGAGGTTTCGCGTTGCCTCGCAAAGATGATGATCAGCGATGCGGAGGCAAACGCTGGTTGGGATAACTTAACAGATGAACATATGGAGTCTCTTGACGAGTGGGTCGATAAGTATCAGTCCAAGTACCCCATCGTCGGCCGCTTCTTGCCGGACCCGCTCTTCGCTACACGCGGGGAAAGACTTGAGCCTTGAGGCTCGATTTGACATGAAGTTGAATATTGAATAAGAAAAGAAGAGAAAGGGAGAGAGAGTGAGAGCGAGAGCGAGAATATACGAGAACACTTAACAGTAAGCAGGACAAGTTTTACTACAACTCAATACTACGACGTGCAACAACTTTTTTTTTTTTCTATATGGTTTATATTTGCTACCAACTTCATTTAGGGGCGATCAACTTACTCTTTTTTTTTTTAGCTACTTTTTCACAAGCGCAGCTTCCCTCATACCACAACAAAAATGTACTATGTTACCTCTGCTTTCACACTTCCGTTCTGCCGCAAAAGAAGAAAAGGTGTAATTACGATTCAATAGAACCGAACGGTGAAACAGACATCGTAACGAAACTACAAAACAACGATAAAAGAATGGGTGAGGTTTTAGCGAACGAATAGCAAAATTAAACCGGACAAAGAAAACTTTTTTAATATGTGTGTGTGTGTGTGTGTGTTTTACTTTTTTTTTTCTCTTTTTTTTTTTGTACGTTTCATTCTCAGCCTTACGAGTATCCGTAAGAGCCCGAAGACAAAGAGAAACGACGTATTTTAAAAACAACAAAAAAGGCAATCAGAATATGACAACGAAGTCAAGAACAACAACAACAACAACAATCTAATCAAATGGAGTGTTATAAAAAAATATATTTTATATTTTTTTATAAAAGTCTTTTTTTTTTTTTTACAACGCGTTTTTTTTTTTTTCCTCGCTTACTGTCTATGTATTCCATTTTGACCTTCATGATCACTCTTTTTCGATTTGTTGAGATCTTTTTCATAAAACTGCAAAGTATTTTTATTACTAATCCTTAACTTTCATTTTCATTTTTTTTGTTGTTTTTTTTCTCTTGGGGTGTGTGGGTGGTTTACTTTTCTGTTTGAATCATCTTTAGTACGGCGCTTTGATCAGGTGCTTGTGTTTATATATATATATATATATATATATAGATTATAGTGTTGGTGTTATTGTTGTTGTTTTTTCTTTGGATTGCCAATGGTTGAGGACCGCACGTTGGAGTTTGTGTTGCGTCGCGATGCCTCTCTCCCCCGTCCGTCGCTTTCCGTTTCCCCGAGCCGCACCCACTGGCGCGCCGCGTGGGACGACTTCCAGTCGACGGAGCGTTTCGCCGTTTGGGCCGCGAAGAGCTCTTTGGACCATTTGGACCCCGCAGTGTACACGGCCGCGCGCGACGCCGCCTTTCCGCTCGCCGCGTGCGGGAGTCAAGGGGTGCGTGCGTTTGGAAACCGCGCGGGGCACAAACTGCGCGAGGCGATGGACGCGTCGGGGGTGTGGGAGCGTCTCCGCGCCGGCCGGGCGGTGCGCGTCGCCTTCGCGGACCTCTGCGGCGGCCCCGGCGCCTTCACGCAGGCCCTCCTCGCCCTCGCGCCGCGCAAAGGGCTGCGGCTGCGCGGCTTCGGCATGACCCTCCGCGGCGCCGCCGGTCTCGACTGGTACGCGCACCTCCCCTCCGCGCGCTTTGTGCCGACGTACGGCGTCGACGGCACGGGGGACATCTTTCGGCTCGAAAACATCGACGCCCTCCACTCGCTCGTTGCGGCGGAGCATTTGATGCTCGTCGTCGCCGACGGCGGGTTTCACGTCGCGCCGGATGTGGCGAACTATCAGGAAACCATCTCGGGGCGGATTCTCTTTGGGCAGTGGCTTGCCGCCCTCAGGTTGCTGCGCATCGGGGGATGTTTCGTGCTGAAGCTGTTCGACACCTTCTCCCCGCTTCTACGGGCCATGCTGTTTCTATCCACACACCTCTACGAGAATGTGCACATTGTGAAGCCGCGACACAGCCGCGTGGTGAACAGTGAACGCTACCTCGTCTGCCTCGGATACAATGGCACCCCGAAGGAGTGGATGACGCACTTTGAGCACTGCTACACGGAGGGATTCACTGACAATGACAATATCCCAACCATCATGTCAACGGAATGGATGATGCAAGACAAGACATTTACATCCGACTTGGCGGAAATGAACGCTACCATTGCGGCCAACCAGATTGAGGCGATTGGAATAGTCCTGGATCGGATTAATTCAAGTAAGGAAAATGAATAAGGTCACCGTCAACGTGTCCTTTGGTCACTTTACTATCCTTCTTATATATATATATATATATATATATATATATGCTCGCTGATTGTGTGCATCGGTTGAAAAGTGTGTAGTCTTTTTTTTTGCGTGTGTGTGTCTTATTCATTTCCTTTCACTGTCGTTGTCGTCGTTGCTTTTGTATTCGTTGTGGTGTGTTTTTGGATATTTTTTTTTTTTTTTTGTGTGTGTGGTTGTGCCCGTTTTACATACAATAATAAAAGATAAATACATTTATACATTATTTCCATGTACATTTATATTTTTCTGTCTGCCTGTTTTGTTACGTGTGCGTTGCTGCTGTTGTTGCTGTTTCTTTTCACTATAACTTGAATCATTTTACGTGTTTCGCACAAATTGACTCTTCTCCTTTGACAAATTTTTTTATTTTATTTTATTCTTTCCTCACAGAATATAATTCTCTTACCAATGTCACTTTCACTACAACCACACACTGAACTTCAGCGCCGCCAGCTCCTCTTGGTCGTTCTCGATGGCGTGGGTATCGGCCCGGCCGACGAGTATGACGCCGTGCACATGGCAAAGACGCCGTTCATGAAAACGCTCTTTAACGACGCGAGGCACTTCCGCTCCATCCGCGCACACGGCACGGCGGTTGGCCTTCCGACCGACGCCGACATGGGCAACAGCGAGGTTGGCCACAACGCCCTCGGCGCCGGCCGCGTCGCGCTGCAAGGCGCCTCCCTCGTCGACGACGCCCTCAAGTCGGGTGAGATCTTTGAGAGCGACGGGTACCGCTATCTGCACGGCGCCTTCTCGCAGCCCGGACGCACACTGCACCTCATTGGCCTCCTCAGCGACGGCGGCGTGCACTCGCGCGACAACCAGATCTATGAGATCATTGAACACGCCAGCAAGAACGGCGCCACCCGCATTCGCGTGCACGTGCTGTACGACGGACGGGACGTGCCCGACAAGAGCTCCTTCAAATTCACGGAGGATCTCGAGGCGGTGCTGAAGAGGGCGAGTGCGGCCGGCTGCGACGCGCGCATCGCGAGTGGCGGCGGCCGCATGTTCGTCACGATGGACCGCTACGAGGCGGATTGGTCCATCGTGGAGCGCGGATGGAAGGCGCAGGTGCTCGGCGAGGCGCGCCACTTCGCCTCCGCCACGGAGGCCATCACAAAACTCCGCGAGGAGGACGCGAAGGTGACGGACCAATACTACCCGCCTTTCGTCATCGCCGATGAGTCGGGTAAACCCATCGGCACCATTGAGGACGGCGACGCGGTGCTCTGCTTCAACTTCCGTGGGGATCGCGTGATTCAAATGTCCCGTGCTTTTGAGGAGGAGGAGTTTGGTAAGTTCGACCGCGTGCGGGTGCCCAAGGTGCGGTATGCTGGCATGATGCGCTACGACGGCGATCTCGGCATCCCCAATAACTTCCTCGTGCCGCCTCCCAAGCTGTCCTGCACAAGTGAGGAGTACCTCGTTGGTAGCGGATGCAACATCTTTGCCTGCTCCGAGACCCAAAAGTTTGGGCACGTCACATACTTTTGGAACGGCAACCGCAGTGGAAAGGTTGATGAAAAGCATGAGACCTTCTTCGAGATTGAAAGCGATCGTGTGCAGTTTAACGAGAAGCCCAGGATGAAGTGCAAGGAAATCACTGACGCCACCATTGAGGCACTTAAGAGCGGTAAGTACGATGTGGTGCGCATCAACTTTCCTAATGGGGATATGGTTGGCCACACGGGCGATCTCGCGGCGACGATTACCTCCCTCGAGGCCGTCGACGAGTCGCTGCAACGCCTCAAGGAGGCGGTCGATGCCGTCAATGGGGTTTTCCTCATTACGGCCGACCACGGCAACTCCGATGACATGGCACAGCGCGACAAGAAGGGGAAACCCCTCATGGGCCCGGACGGAAAGGTGTTGCCGCTCACATCCCACACACTCGCGCCGGTTCCCGTCTTTATCGGCGGCAGCGGACTCGACAGGCGCGTGCAGATGCGTAACGACCTCCCAATGGCGGGACTCGCCAACGTCACGGCCACATTCCTTAACCTCATGGGATTCCAGGCACCGGACGGCTACGAGCTTTCGTTGATTGAGGTTCAGCGAGAATGAGAGAAAAGGGAGGTAGGGGAAATCGAGAAAGAGTGAGTTTAATATAAAAGAACAGGCAACAAAATGAGACGAGGAAGAAAAAAAAAAAAATACAGTAAAGGAAAAAAAAAAAGGGAGGTGGAAGAGGAGGAAGAGGAGGAAAAACATTGATGAAAATGATACAACGATACAGAAAATATGAAACACCAAATAAGGAAAGGAATTTTTAAATAAATAAAAAAGAAAATGGTTGAATTGGTGAGAAGTTTTTGTTGTTGTTGTTCTCTTTTTTTTTTTTTAGTTCCTCTCGTTTCCATGACCATTTCATCTCTTTAATCTCACTTAGGGGGGGTGAGGGTTGCATCACATCAAAAGTGCCCTTTTATTTTTATTTTTTCTTTCTTCCTAATGAAATCAAAGAGAGCAGAAAAATAATACTAATTAAAAGTCATCAGGAAAAGTATATATATATACATATACTAGGAGAAGCATTACAAAGGGGAAAGAACAAAAAAGAGGCCCAATGAGGAACCGGAAAAAGAGTGATAATTGAAGCATTCTTATCTTTTTTTTTTCAGTGAATTTTCATTTTTTTTTTTGCTTTCTGTTTTCTTATATATATATATATATATATATTTATATATTTATATATATATTTATATCTCTGTGATCGTATTTCACGCTAAAGAGTTGATTGGGATGAGAAGTATGTATTAACTCCATGAGGCAGGATCAAATGCGCTTTAAAGTGCCAACCTCGGAAAGAGCCGAACGCGCAACACAAGGAACCTAAAATAGAAGGAGACAGAAAGGTTTTGTGCTACGATGCTTATGCGTAAATTTAATAAACTTTCTATATATATATATATATATATAGAAGTTGTTTCCTATTTGTTTGATTTTTGTTGTTGTTGTTGTTGCTTTGTGTGTGTGACAAACAAAGAGCACAACAACTGAAAAGAAAAAAAATATATATATATCTACAAAATGGAGTTTGTAGCCAACTTTTTTTCTTTGGATAACTATATATTCTACGGTTTTATTTCTTTTCTCCTTCGTTTTTGTTTTTTCTTTCTTTGTGCTTTTTTTTTTTTTCTAGGCCCTAGGACACTCATTGTACGAGGTAAATCTGACAAAATCAAACAACGGGAAAGCGAGTGCTTTCTTTTTCTGTGTTCGTGTTGAGATTCTTTGTTGCTTTTTTTGTTTTTTGTTTTGGTTTCTTTCAATGGGTCATGAAGCGAATAATAAACGGTCCGCGGACAAATTTCCGTATAGTTCCGTGGCGCGGGACTCGCGTTTAGCCGCGCAGGGTGGTTCTTGGCGACTGCCAAAAGCAACGCGTTTGATGTTGCCTGTTGCACTTCTCTTTACTATTGGGGGTTTCGTCTTTACGTATAAATGGTCTGATGAACGTTCCAAGAATGGACCATGCGTAGATTGCAAGCGGCAGCAGGAGATAATGGAAGAGGTTTACTTTGGAAAGTCAAAGGTTCAAAAGGGATACAGACTTTAGTATAACGAAATGTTGAGATGTACGTACGTCTTTGGCAGACTTGTTACTTGCTTATTATGCACATACATTCATAAACGCCAATCAACGGAGGGGAAAAAAGAGGAGAAAAGGAAAAAAAAATCCCTTTTTTCTTTTTGCATTTGTATTGTCAATATTATCACAACATTTATCTATGGATAAGCGTATAAATATATATACATATATATATATATATATATATATATATATATATATATATATTTCTTTTTTAATTCCTTATTTCCTATATTCTCTCGATTTTTGTTTGTTTGTTTTTCTTTTTTATGGTTTTTACACATTATTGTTATTGCCAAATGCAATACATAAATAAAAACACATGCATATATTATTAATGTAGGAGTTGCTTTGTTTTTTTCTCCGTATATATATATATATATATATATTTATACATACTATATTTATATATATATATATATACTGTTTGTATAGACACCTATCCTCCCATGAGTGACCCTTTGATAGCACAGCTAGAGCAGGATTTTCGCGCGATTGAGCAGTCGGACCCCTCGTTGGCTGATGGGTTCAAAATGGTGTATGACCGCGAGGTGCCGTGCGAATTGCGCGCGATGCGTGGCGGCGACGCGGAGGCGGGATCGTTGGAGGGAATGAAAGTAAAAGTCCTCTCCCTCGGCGACGACCACAGCCTCTCCACGATGCGCGTGGAGGTGACGAGTGAGTCGGACCTCTTCTTTCACTACACGTGCGTCATCAACCACGCCGGATTTCTGCGGTTGCGCGAGCACCAAAGCCTCGTCTGCGACTTCCCCGACTTTCTCATGACGCTTTTGAAGATGTTCAATCGGTGCATTCGCGAGCCGCAGCGCTTCCTCATGGTCCTCCTCCTCGATGAGGACGGGACCGCAAACATGGAGTTCATTGAAAATCTCGAGTACAAACTTGTCGGGGTCCTCACCCTCCCGTTTCGCGCGTCGCCGCCGGAGTTGGTGCGGGAACAGGTCACATACAGATACAGCGCCGTCCGCGCCAGACTGGCACTGCTCACAGCTCAACTAAAGAACGCCAACGTCGTACTCAAACCAAAACAATAGAAGAAGAAGTAGAAGGGGAAGGAAGGGAAGGGAAAGCATATGGTGGAAAGGTGAAGGAAAGAGAAGAGAGTATGTACTGGAATGGCATAAAAGAAAAAGAAATGGAAAAACAACGAAAGAGAAAGATAGTGCACAAAAAAAAAAAAGAAATGAAAATAATTATATATATATATACCCAAAGAACGAAAAGAGAAAGAATAGGTATATTATTTTCAAACCTTGTATCGTCTGTGCAAAGATGAGGAAACAACAACAGCAACAAACACACAAAAAAAAAATGTCAAAGAAAGGCGTGAGAGAAAATGGATATGAAACATAAACAAAATGACGGAGCTTCAAGTCATCTTATTGAGATGTATGAGTACATCTATACTATTCGCAGAAATGTTCTCTTTTTACATCAATTTGTCTCTGTGTATTATTATTATTATTTCTTTCTTACCTGATTATAACAAAAAATTATTATTCATATATATATATATATATTTGTGTGTGTATGCATGTAGTTTAGGTTTCAACCCCTCTTTTATCGGGTGTGGAGATGCGGCGCGGGCGCCTTCTTCGCTCTGACTACGCCGCTCGCATGCCGACACCGCCCGTTGTGCTCGACACCGTTCGCCGCGATCCCGGCATGACGGCCACGTACTACGCAAACCGCTACTTTGGCCGCGACCGCTACATGGAAGTGCTGCGCGTGCTTTGGGGTGACCTGAAGTTCTATGGTCAGGTCACCATTGACCGCGTCGACGGCCCCGAGGAGCCGCCGCGTTGGTATCCCGTCTTCAGTCTTCCGCGCCGACTGCACCGCGTGCGGCCGCACCGGCCGGAGGAGGAGGACCTCTCCGTGCTGCAACACGCGCCGCCGCCGCCCAACGCGACACACACGCCGGAGCCGGCCGTGGAGGTCGAGGCGTGCGTCCAACGCCTCGTGCAGGAGATGCCGGGGCGGGATATTCAGTTTTACATTGGAGAACTGCCGGCGATCATGCGGCGGGACGCACCGCTCGCGTTTCGGCGACTACGCGAGGCGGAAATCATTCAACGCGAACAAACACCAATGGGGACCTTTGTGTGGAGATGATGCGGCCAGTAGTGAGAAGGTCGTCAACAACAACGACAACACATCCTCCCCTCCACCCTCTCCCAAGAAAAAAAAAAAAAAGAGGGGAAAGGGGGCGAAAGGAGAAGAAGAAAAAGAAGGTAGCTCAGAGGAAAGTTAAGAGGAAATTTTTCGCGTTGGTGTAACGCTCAAATGAGGTATCATTCAAAGAGAGACTCAAGATGCGATGATTTTTTTTGTGTGTATGTGTATTTTTTTTTACAGATATTTACAAAGCTATACAAAAACACATGTATGTGTTTATCTTCCCTTTCAACTGCGTTCTTTATATATATATATATATATTATTATTATTGTTATTACTTTTCTTTTTGTCCGTCCCGTTAGTCCTTCATTATCATTCTTTATTTTTTCCCCCTTTTAGTATTTCTAGGCATCAACATGTTCGATGGCGTCCCACCGGATGCTGGCCCTTGCGGGAGTTGCAGTGGCGTGGTGTTTCGCCGCTTCTCGTGTTACCCCTCGCTTCTCCTGCACATGGCGGCTGCGGGGCTGTTGCTGTTTCTCCTCTCCGGCTCGTGCCCCGTGTTAGCGGCCAACGCGGTGGGTGCGGCGGCCGCGCTGGTTTGGCTGCTCGCCCGCACCATTCCCCCCGCGCACGGCCATCTCTGGTCGGAGCGCGGTCGGCGGACGTTTGCGCGATTTCGCGGCTTCAATGCGGTGTACGCGCCGCCCACCGGTCGCGGGACCGCCGCGGTGCACAGCGCGTTGGCCGACGCGCTGCTTCTCCCGCTCGGCGCGGCGGCGGCGCGCGCCCTTCTCCCCATTCCGCACGCTTTGTGGGCGGCCGCCCTCCCGCTCGGCGCGGCGGTCGCGGGGGGGGCGGAGTGCGCCGTCGCCGCGTTGGAGCGGACGGCGCCGTTTCACTACGCGCGCGGGGCGACGGCGGCGCCGCGTCTGTCGGCTGCGCTCGGCGCGTGGCTCGCGCTGCCCGCGTTTGGTGTCTTTGGCGGCGCGCTGCCGTGCAACGGGGGGGGGATGCGCGCGGCGGGGGAAATGGCGTGTCTCGGAGCGGGGCACCGCGTGTGCATCGCCGCCGCCTCGCTCGGTGCCGTTCTTTTGGCGCTTCTGCGCGATATCGCGGTTGCGAGCACCGCGCGCTGCGGGGACGGGAACGACACCGCCTTCAGCCGGGAGCCGCGGTGTGATGGGCTCATGCTGCAGCTCGTCATGTTTCACCGATTCGCATACATCATTTTGGTGGTCTTCGCGACGGGACCGGAGTGGTACGCCGCCGCCGCCGTGCTGTCGACAGTCGTTATGTGTAAACTGTTAGGATCGCCATTTGCATCGGTGAGGGTGATCGATGATATGGTCCGCGCGGGGATGTTGCTGTGCGCCGTCAGTGCCCTCTGCTGTGCACTGTCGTTTTACAACTTCACCACAGTCATGTTTGTCTGGTTGGGAGTCTGGATCGCTTTGTGGGTTGTGTTACTCGTTGTGTTTGTGCGTCGCTATAGATTTCGCATCTTTGAACACGAAGATGGTGCAACCTGGGAGATTGACCCTTGCGTATAGGGTGAAACAAAAAAGAAGCGGAAGATAGAATATATAGACATATACATATACACATGTATATCTTTGTATTTAGGTTTAATGGCGTTTTGAGGTCAATAAATGAGGAGGATGACGAAATAATGTATTTATTGCAAAAGTGTCAAGGTTTCTACGGTGAGTGAACTCGTATTACTTTATACCTTTTTTGTTGATGATTTTTTGTGGCTTTGTATTGCTATTACCGTTTTTACCATAGTTACGATGGCGCTTATCACTATTAGTTGTGTTAGTGTTTATTTAATTTTCTTTTTTCTTTTCGGCTTAGTTTATGAGAGAATGATTACTCTGTGTCATTCTATTTTTCTTTCCTCTCTATTTGTTTGACTACTCTATTTCTCATTATCACTTTATATAGATATAAGAATCGTATGCAATCGAATTTATAAATTTCGTCGTGGCGAAGTCTTAACGAAATTTGTTATTGTTTTTTCTTTTCTTGATTATTTCGTTGTTGTTGTTGTTGTTGTTGTTGTTGTTGTTGTTGTTGTTTTTCTCCTCTTCATGAACTCGTTTTGCTTTGTTTATCTGTTTGGTGAATTATTACCCTTTTCCCCCCATTTCTCTTCCTATGTACCCCCCCCCTCCCCCCAAACCTTGTGCAGTGAAAGGGGGGAATGAATGGTGTCCTTCCGCTTCTCGGCGCGGATGGGGTGGACGCGCCTCGGCTGAAGCACACACTGGAGATCCCCCCACCCCCGATGACCTCCGCTGTGACGCGGACGTGGTCGCATGTGGACCAGGTGACTCTCTTCACCACATTCGCCGCCACCTCCTTTGTGTATGCGTTGGTGGGTCAGCCCCTCGTCCTCGCCGTGGCGCGGCAGCAGTGCAGCACGATGCCCGTGTCGGTGCGAAGGGTGCTGCGGGAGGAGTACGCGGCGCACGGCACACGCGGCATCTTTCGCGGCGCCGGTGTCGCCATTGCTGGAACCGTCATGAGCGAATTGGTGTATTATCTCATTGTGGAATACTCCAAGGAACACCTTCCCTTTCGAACGATGGAGCAGCGGAGCCTTGGGGGTGGGTTTGCGGCCGACCTCATCTCTGGTCCGCTGTACACCCCGTTTGCGGTGGTGTCGCAGGTGCAAATGGTGGCCGACACCCCCTACTCGACGGGGCACACGTATGGAAACGCCTTCCAGACTGTCCAATCGATTTTAGCAAAACGAGGATGGCGTGCGCTTTTTCGTGGATCTCTACTCACGGTGGCCGTGGCCCCACTTACGGGGGCGTGGTGGCTTGTCTATGAAATTCTAAAGCAAAGAACATATAGTTTGGTGGAAAAAACCTCACAAACGTTCACTCCTATGATTTCTAATAGGTGTCTAAATGCTTTTCCCATGTGTTGTACCTCAACAACAGATAACCTGATTGTAAACTGCACCGTTGGGGCCTCCACAAGTATGATTGTTAGTCTTTGGATGAATCCAGTTTATGTTTTACGTCTACGCCTTCAGGTTGGCACTGTGGCACCAAACATACGCTTTCCGGTGGTTGCAGTAATGAGAGATATTCTCCATCGCGAGGGTTATCGTGCCTTATTTAAAGGACTGCGCGCAAACCTTTTTATGAGTGCCGTTGGTGGATGTGCGTTTGGTCTGACATATGAGGGAGCGAAACAGTTTTCCGATATTACTTGAAGCGAAACGGTATAGCCCAACGGTAAATCAGGAGACAAAAAAAAAGGAAAAATAAGAAGAATATATATATATATATATATATATATTTCAGAAATGGGTGTTTCTTTGTTTGTTTTAGAGGCGGTGTATGAAGGGTCCGTGATGGCTTTCTCTTGAAGAGAGGCGACAATTTTAGACGTACACCCCCACATACCGCCAATTTTCTTTTTGTATGTTAGTACAAACTCACTTCCTTTTTTTTTTCTTTTTTTGGTCTTTGATATCCGTTTTGTGGCTTTGCATTTTTTTAAAATTATTTTTGTTTCAGTTTGGTGTGGACCCTGTTGACTTTCCACAACTAATAGAAATACTCCTAGGTGTTTTGTGCATGTATGTTCTCTGTTCTTTTTCTGCTTCTTCTACCCCCCACTTCAACCACTCTCAAAAAAAAAAAAGGGATTTACAAAAAAAAAAAAAAAAACAGAAAAACACGTCACTTTGGTTTAGTGAATGTCTCTTTTATTTGAGTGAGTGCAACATTAATAGATAAACGTATTGGGGCTTAAAATTTTATCAAATATCTTTTTTTGTTTTTCGATTTCGTTTGTTGTGTTTTTTTTTTTTTTTTCAGCTCGGTTTTTGACAAAAACTGTCGTATGTCGCGCCTCATAGCAGCAAACGCGAAGAGCAAAAAAAAAAAATGTAGATGGAAGACGAAAAGAAAAAAAGAGAGATATTGAGCGAGTAAGTGAGTGGAGAACTTTGTACATGTGCAGCTTGCTGTGAGTGCTCTTGTTGTTTTCATTTCTACGATTGGATAAAGTACCAATGTTGCTAGCACAAGTAGATGAAAGGGAAAAAAAGAGAGAAAGAGAGAAGTTTTTACTCATTTTTAAGTGCGCATTTATGCTTATTCCTACAGTATATAAATACCAAACAAATATTGAATTAATCGGGATGCCCATTTTGATGTGCACATATTTTCAATATCTATCCATTTGTGTCCACAATGGTGACAGCAAAACCCCTCTCAAACAAAAAGAAACACAAAAAAAGAGAGGAATGAAGAGAAAAAGGGACACCGATCACTTTGTAGTTTCCCCTCCTCCATTTTTTTTTCCTTGTTTATATATAGATATATATATATATATATATATATCAATTCCATTGTTATGGGTACAGCAGCAAAAAGAGAAAAATACATACGCAACAATAGCAACAACAAAAAGAAATGGAGCCTATGTGTTTGCTTTTTTGTTGGTGTTGTTGTTCATTTCCTCTCTCTTTTTTTTATCGTTTTTCCTTTCAGCTTTATTTTTTAAAAAATTATTACTACTATTTCTTTTTCTTATTTTTATCCTTTCTGTTTGTTATTATTGTATTTTGTCCTTCCACGTTCGTTGGAAAGGTTATTGGATCATTGGGAAAGAGAGTAGAAGGATGCAATACCACGGCTCGCACCCGGAGCACCCCATGCGAGGGTTTCAGCACCCCCGCGCCGGAGTGATTTGTTCCATCTGCAAAGCCTGCGCTCACCCTTCCATGGTGGAGTGGTACGGTTGTGTGCAAGAGGGATGCGGCTACGTCCTCTGCTGGAAATGCTTTGAAATTGAGGAACAGATGTTTGATTTTCCGCAGATTATCATTCGCAATCCTGTACTCCCTCATGAGGACATGTCTGTCAGTCTGCGTACACGACCCCGTGACAACGCACACATTCTTTGTCCCCTCTATCCAGGACGTCTTATGATTGCTGTTTCCAGTGCAAAAGGCACCATGGATCCCAATGAAACGTACTATCGGCTTAAAACCGGTGGGTGGGCCAATACCGCACACGTTGTGCGTGTTGTTCCCTCTGAAGAACTCATAGAAGAGCTTGCCAGGGCTCACCTCCGCTCGGAGGATGACCAAATGGAGGGATTCATGCATTTGCGCAATGTGCTCGAGTGTATAGATGAAAGCTTTCGACTTATGGATGAGCAATCCCCTTATGGATCTGTCATGGCCTCTCTCACGCTTTTTCCGGTAATGCAATACTCCAGAAACCTACATATAATTCCACAAGAGGAACGTGTGATGTTTGTGCGTGCCGCTTTGGGGTTTATTCACTACCTGTTCCATTACGTTTTGGATGAGACCGAGGCCTACATTAACAAAGTGAATCACCAATCCAAGACGACCATTCTCACTCTTTATGTGGAACTCCTTGCAAAGTCCCTTCTCGTGGCGCGCGACTTGGCAGCCTCTCAGATTGTCCCTCTTATTGAGGAACTTGGACCCTTGGTGACGAGGACTGCCCGCGTTGTCGTCTCTCTTATGACTTTGTTAGAGTGTGGAAGAAATCCCTTGGCGACATCCACTGTAATCACCTCGATGCGAGCACCATCCGTTCCAACACGTCAAATAGAATACATGGAGGAACAGATGCGCCTTTTTTCATGGTCTTGTAGCATGGTGGAGACCGCAGGCTGGTTGTTGCTGCACTCACCATCGTTTACATATAATATACATGATTTGAAACCACTTCGTGTGGCGGTGTCCCTCCTCCCCCGTTCAGAGGATCTGGAGCGCATGTTGTGTCAAGTGGCGACCAGTGCACTTGAGCGTTTCCCCGTCATGCAACAGAGAATTCATGATTTGGATGTTTTGGAGGTGGCTCTTTCACTCGCTGAGCGAACCTCATGTGCTGAGAGTCAAATGGCAGTATTTAAACTTGTTGCCGCCATTGCCCATAAATCCCCCAGAAACATTTCTCAGATAGCCTCCTTAGTGATAACCCCACTCATTCGATTAGCCATGAAGGCATGGAATACCGTCGTTGCAAATGCCGCATTTGAATGCTTTACGGAATTGGCTTTTAACGATCCCCGTGTAGAAATTTTTACGGATAATGAAGAAGCCCTTACCTTTCCCGTCTGCTCCGCCGCATTGCACCCACAGCAGGCACCTTACCAGCTAATGACTTTATACGACATGGGAGACTACCGCGTGTCTGTCTGCGAACACTGCCGAGCATCGCATCCCCCGAGCAGCAATGGTCCCGCGTGTGAATCACAATTCGCCTTCTTCCGCTGTCAATGCGCCCACTGCGCCCACAGCAGTGCCCACGTGCGCCCCATTCCTCCCCCAATCGTACCCCCAACACGGGCGATACAAGAGATGATGAAACAAGGCATCGTCAAGCTCATGTTGTTTTGGCTCAAGTGTAGTGAGTCCGCCGTGGCCAACGCGGTGGGTCGACTCACACTCAAACTGAGCGTCCCAAAAGAGGTGACGGTCGCGTTATACCACGCGCTGATGGAGCAAAGCCTTGTGGGATACGCCGACGCCGCCATCGCCCTCGCCGCCCAATCCCATCTCCCGCTTGTGCGGGAACTGCAGCGGGAGTACCCGGGCGCCGCCATCTCGCAGTACCTCCGCTGGCAACAGGGGTGCCAAACACAGCCATGCAGCGCGGACGCGACTCCCGGGAAGTTCTCCAACTCCGACAAGGATGGACTCTCCCCGTCGCCGAATGTGGCGGGAAAACGGGGAGAGGGGTTTGGGCTGCCACACAATGTCTCGCCCCCACTTGTGGACCTCTTTAATGGGGCACAAAAGTATTACCTGGATGACGTCTTATAGAAAACGAACGGGAAAAATCAAAGTAAACATAGAGAACAGAAGAGACAGAAAATAAAAGAAAACACAACCAAAGAGACACGAAAAGGGAAATAAGAAGTGCTCATTCTCAAATGAACCATCTCAAGAGAAGTACGATTTTTTGAGGTGTGTTATTTCCTTTTTTGTTGTTGGGTTATTGGTTTTTTTTGTCTTCTTTTTGTTTGTTTGTGTATTGGTGTTGTTTATTTGATGTGCTGTTTTTTTCTTGTTTCTTTCTAAAAAAAAAAAAAAGAAAAAAAAACATGAAAGAAAGGAGCACAGTTAAAGAATATTTATATAAGCACTTATAAGGGGGAAAAAAAAAAAAACAGCCCCGTTAATATCCCCCTCTTTCGTTTTTTTCTTTTTTTCTCCCCTCACGTTTTCGTGATTTACCCAATCCTTTCTTTTCCCTTTTTTTTTTTTTTTTGTTCTCCTGTTGTGTTTTACTTACTTATCCTTTTCTTAAAAAAAAAAAAAAAAGAATGCTGCGCCTATGTGTCTCTTTCCGCGTACATTTTCAGTTGCTTTTCTTTTGTTTCTTTTGTTTCATTCTTTTTTTTTTTTTCAGTGTGTTTTTGCACGTTCCTAAGACGCATGAAAATCTTCGTGTGAACTTCTTCGCGCAATGACAGTCATGCGTTACCATAGACAACGTCAACTCTTTAGTGGGTGAAAGAGGAAAAAAAAAAAAAATTGTGTGTTTTTTCATGCAATAGAAGAATACATGCGTGCACCAAATAATTGTTTTTTTTTTTCTTATTTTTTTTTTGTTTCTTTGTTTTCTCCCCCCTTCTCATATGGTAATTACCAAATCGCCAACAATGAATTCCCTCCTCTTGAATAAGTATGAAAACACACAACAACAACAACAACAAGCAAAAAAAAATTGAGGAACAAAAAAAAGGAAGAAATTTATTTATATATATTTAAATATATATATGTAACCAATGTTGATCCTTGTGTAAGGTCATGTTATTTGTTTTCTTTTTATTGGTGTGTGTCGATGATTTTTTCTTTGACTTTGTGAAAGTTCGCAGCAAAAACAGAGGAGCGATCCGCTCGAATAGATGTATTTTTTTTTGTTCTTGTTTTTTTTTTTTTTCTTATTTGGGTTAAGCTTTAAAGCTGTCTACCATCGCAGTTTGATAGTTTTCCTTCAAGAATTATTCATATATATATTTATATACATAATTTTGATGATACCTCCGAGTGTCTCTGTTTGCGCAACTACTCTCTATGATTCATTCCTCCTTCCTTCCCTTTTTTTTTTTTTCATGTGATGCACGAGGGTATTTCAGGTTAGAGAAATATGAAATGAAGTGGTCAGCTTGAACCCTCAGAAGAATCAGAAATGAAAGAAAAAAAAAAGGAAGAGAAGGAGAAGGAGAAGGAGAGAAAAAAAGAAAAAAAATGCGTCTTTCACTGTCATGAAGAATCCTACCGCAGTTTCAAAGAAAAAAGAAGAAGAAAAAAAAATAGAAGATGGTAAACCATGACCTTGGAAACCGTCATTGACATGTTCCATCACGCATCCAATATGAAAATATGAATAGGCATACATAAATAAATGATTACTGTGATTATTGCTTTGGTATATATATATATATATATATATGTGTGTGTGTGTATGTATATGTACAGGGTTTTGTTTGTTTGTTTGTTTGTTCTTGTACTGCTCGAGCTTTTCCTTTTCTTTCTGTTGTTTTCTTTTTCCCCCATCCCTCCCCCAATCTCACAAAGGAATTCCGCGTAGTATGTCCGATGATGAGCGTCAGGAGCGGCGCATAGCGGAGCGGCGGCAGCGCATTGAGTGCCGCCTAAAGGAACTGAGCGGCGATGGCGCCTCCCTCGCGATCGCCGATGACGGCGCGAACGCCTCCGCCGGACGCGGCGAAGAGGGCGTCCGGAAAGCGCGTCGCGGAATGTCGGAGGTCCACCAATGCGCGCACAGCGCCGTCACCAACTGGGAGGTCGTTGTCGGCGCGAATGAGAACGCGCGGCGCGAACAGGCGGAGGAACACCTCTCGGAGCGCCAAAAACGGCGGGCGGACGAGTTGCAGGAGAACGGCTCGCGTCAGGGCGCGCTCGAGTTGCAGTTTGAGTCGATTTATAAACTGAACGTGTCGCATGAGCTGCACGCCGCACTGGAGGCGCAGCGCGGGCAGTGCGGGGAGCTGATTGCCGTGAAGGATCGCCTCATTGCCGCCCTCCGCGCGCAGTTGGCGGAGCGGGAGGAGGAGTTCGTCCGCTCGCTGCGCCGAAACGGCGAGGAGGGACACGGGCTCGTGATGGAAATGCGATTGCAGACGGAGAATTACCTCGACGAGTACGCGCGCCGGCTGCGGGGGGTCGAGGCGAACTACGAGGAGGAGCGACAGGAGAAGCTCAAGACGTGGGGAGAGGAGATTCAGCAGCTCGTCAAGCTGCGCCGAACACGCGAGACGGAGTACCGCAAGCGGCGTGAAGCGAAGATAGCGGAGGCACAAAAAACCACCGATGACAAACACCGAGAAAACTGTGAGGAGTTTAATGACATCAAACGGGAGCACCTCTCAGAGATACACTCACTCATGGAGGAACTCGAGCGGTGCAAGGCGGAGTTTCTCCTCAATGATGAGCGGCTGAGTTACAACCTCCAGGTGCTGCGTGAGCGGGTCAAGGAGAACAAAAATGCGCAATCTCAGCATAAGCGAAAGCTCGCGCGGCTGCAAGATACACTAAGCACTCTTGTCGCGCGCTACGCGGAGTCGGAGAAGCGGTATCAACGCGCGAACAAGGACCTCACCACGCAGCTGCACCGCGTGGCGGACCAGTACCGCGACTTGCAGAAAAAATTTCAAAAATTTGAGAAGACCGACAAGGAGAAGCACCGACAGCTCTCCCGCATGCACCAGGAGAAGAGCACGCAGCTCGTGCACCGCTGCCTTCAGGCGGATCGCGTGCTCTTCGAGGAGATCCTCGGCGTCCCGTGGCAGCCGCCGCAGCTGACGTATTGGCCGGAGGACGACGGCGCCTCCTCCTCCTCCGGCGACGACGGCGACGAGGATGGGGCGAGCAGCGACGACGAGATCGAGCTCGGCGAGGACGCCTTGATGCTGCTGGAGGTGCTGCACCAACAGGCGCCGTTCATCACCGATGAGAACGTCGCGGCGGCGATACGTCAGGTTCAGGGAACCACAGAGGAGCGGGCCGTGGTGGAGGGCATCCTCGCCGCGCTGCAACTTCGCAGGAATGAGGAGATGGAGGATCTGCTCGAGTACTTCATGGTGGACGGACCAGACGACACCAAGGCTCTCATATGCCCGCAAGATGCGGTCCGTGCACTCACGGCGTTCCTTACGGAGAGGAAGAAGAGGCGTGATATGGAGCAGGAGTCTATTCAACAGTCGGCGAGGAAGAACAAACAGTTAGCCCGTGTCAAGCATGAGGAACGACGCCGTGCGCTGGAGAAGGAGTACTGGGCACGAATAGCGGAGTCGATTCCAAAGGATCACCGCTACGTTTGGACGGCATTAGAAAAAGGTCTTGAGCGGTACGTCGCGCAATTGAAGCAACGCAAGGGGCTCATTGAACAGACAGACACGCTCCGTGCCCAGAACAGCGAACTTCGTAGTCTTCTCGGTCAATACCTGGAAAGTGATGTTAACTTTCAGTTGTACGCGCCACCTCAACTCATGTTAGAGGCCCGCGCAGCCGGAATGAAGTGATGTAAATATGAAGAACAGGAAAAAAGAAAGAAAAACAGCACTCTCAGTTCTCTTTTTTGTTGCTGTTGTTGTTTGTTTATTTGTCTTATGCCCGAATTTTTCCTGCAAAAGAAAAGAAAGAAAGAAATGAGCAACGAGGACGCAAGGAGGAACACGTGTAGACATACAAACTCTGAAAACATTTTTAGAAAGAGAACAAAGAAAAAAAACCAAAAAAGAGGACATTAAAAAAAGGAGTGAAATTTATACATACATTTGTGTGCTTGTGTGTATATATGTTTTCTTTTTTTGTTAGTTTGTTTTTGTATATACCTATGATTTCATATAAGATGACCTTTTTTTCTTTTCTCCTCCGTTTGTAGTTTGTGGTTGGACTTGTTCCTTTCTTGGTGTATAGTATAAAATTTGCATCTATCCATTATTAAACCTTTACACTTATGTGTGCATTTCTTCTTTTTTTTTTCCCCTTTTTTGCTTTCGCTTTTGACTTATGGTCAATGTAGCACTCGTGCAGTGGTAAACATATTAGGAATACGCATAACAAGACATATATATATATATATATATATTACTTATATCCCCCTCTTGTAGTTCGTACACACGTAGCGGAGGAACAACATGCCCGGTGGCGTTGGCTCGCAGGGGCATTCTGTGATTTTGCAGGGCTTTGGACCCACATCCTTCAACTGGCACGGCTCCATCCCGACTGTACAGGCTGACAACAACTTTGAGCCCAACTTCCGACAATTTGACTTTTTCCTTGACACGCAGGCAATGCCCGATGAGGGATTGGCGGAGCGGGTGTATAAGGTGCCGGAGGGCGAATCGCATTGGCACCTTCGCACCTTTTGGGGCCAAAACATCCGCTGCACGCCCGTCGTCATCACGAGTATTCCCGGCGCGGCTTTTGCCAACTTTTTCTACACCCGCTGCCTAAACCGCACCGGAACCTCTATTCGTTGGTCATTCTTCAAGTGCTATGCTGTCATTTTTGCGTGGAATAATTTTACCAAATTTTTGGCCCGCGAACGTTACTTTCAGCGCGACTTTCAACGCAATCAGATTTACTCCTTTGATGAAATGCGTGACCAACGAGACAGGCAACGTGTGCGCGAGGCACTTTATGAGAAACAGTTTATCAACAATCCAGTCGCAGAGTATCGTGTCAAGGCATGGCAAGTAGCGGATCGATTTGCATAAGTTGTGGAATCCTATGAATAAATAGATGTATTCCGCTGAGTTGGTAATTCTTTGGGTTGTTCTATGCGTATTGGGGTGGAGGTGGGGATGTTGGTGTGTTTGATTTGCGTCAGAGTTGTATCGACTTTCAACTTGGGACATGCCAAGAAAACAAAAAAAAATAGTGAGAAGGGAATTCAATGGGTTATAGGTGGGGTATTACTGTAAAAAGAAAAAAAAGCGTACATATATATGTCTTTACATATGTGTAATGTGAAATTTACTACAAGATAGGGTAGAATAGGGTAAAGCCGATATAACGACGCAATGAGAGCGACCTTTTCCTCACTCTTTCACCACTAACTACTCTTCCATGTACAACTTTTTTTTTGTTTTTTGTACGATGGGATTGTGTCTGTGTATTTGATTTTAGTATTATATATTTTTCAGAGTGTGGTGCAATTTGGTTAGAGTAGTCGTCATGAAGATTATCAAAATGAAGAGTACCTTTTAAAAAATATATTTGTATTGATATACGTTTTTTCTTTTTCGTATTATCTGTTGTTGTTGTTGTTTTTTGCGCTTGATATTTGTATGCTTTCATTAAACTTTTCATCCCCTTCCCTCTCTCTCAAAAACCAAAAATTGTTATTCTCTGTTTTTTTCTTGTTATTTTTTTTTTGTTGTTGTTGTCTCCCCATTTATTCGTATTGGTTATAGTGTGACAAAGGAGTCGAATTCCTTGACGGCGAGATTCATGTCAACGACTTGCGTCAACAAGCGAGAGGTGCTCAATCGCACCAAGGAACTGCTGGAGGCGTACGTGGAGTCGAGTCTGATTGACCGGGATGACCTCAAGACGTTGACGAAGCACTCCATGGACGCCATGGCCCCCCCTGTCCCCGCCGAGGCGGTGCGGCGCGCCGTGTTAAGTCGCCTTCTCGACCTCCTCACGCAACGCAACGCGGCGGAGGCGTTAATGGCGCCCATTCGCGCCGCCCTCCGCGCGCCGACTGCGCCGCCCATCGAGACGGACGCCCCGACGCGGACGGCCCCCGCGCTGTCCCTCGGCGCCCTCCGCGAGCGCATGGCGCGGAAGAAGGCGGAGTTGCGCCGAGCCCGCCCCGACGCCGACGACGCGGGGGAGACGGCGGCGAAGAGGACGCGGGCGGAGACGGAAGTGACACCGACGGGCGTCAGGGAAGTCGACCTCTACGCGGATCTCGTCCAGCCGCCAGGCAACACGCGGCGGCCCAAGGCCATGGGAGGGCGTATGTAGGATGACTACAAGCGTTGCCAAGTGCTTGCTCAAGGGTGTGCTTGTTTTTTGTGTCGTTGTAAAATATTTGGGATCATAGAGATCCCCAACCACAGTGGGTGAGGAAAGAGTGTAACCAAAAAAAAAAAAAGTTGGTGTAAAGGAAGTGAATAAAGACTGTGGATCTTTTCTTTTTGTTGTTCTTGTGTGTTGATCAGTTTTTGTGTACATATTTGAGGAAATGTGTGTGAGTTAGTTTGCTGGTATTGTGCTTGCTTGTTTTTGTGCGTGCTAAATGATCCCGGTGGCCTTTCTGCGGCCGCCGGTCTCTTTTTCGAATGCATACTAAAAATAGTATAGTTTACAGAAAGGAGCAAAAGGTCAAAAAATAAAAAGGAAAATGTTTTACGTTATTATTCAATGACCCTGGAGCAGTAAGGATGGACAAATGAAGATAACGTGCGGACTAGAGGTTTTAAAAAAAAAAACTAGCATTTGAAGGGTGCGATTTAAATGGATGGAGGAAAAGGATGAAATGCTTCCCGTGGCAATAGCAAGATATTGAAGAGGTCCTGAATTTATACATATATGCGTAAAGAACCGCAAAAACAACAACAGAAGGTTTAAGTTGTACGCACCTTGGCTTCGAAAGCCTATTCTTTCTGGTTAAATGACAGATGTTTTAACCCCTCCCATGTCAAACCTCTTTTTCCCTTGACACGCATAGTTTCTCAAAATAAGGAAAGGAATGAAACAAACAAAACCAAAAACTACTGCCTCAGTTGGATGAGATGGCATCTCAGGCTGAAAGGTTGCAGAAGCAGAAAAGAAAAGAAGAGTAAAGATAATATTTATGTGGCAGGAAAAAACAAAAAAGAAATTTTTGAAACATTCATGCCTTATGTTATAAAGAAAAGGAGCAAATATTTTTGAGAAAATATTTATTTATATATTATTATTTTTGTGCAACCAAATGATACAAAAAAGAATGCTACAGAAGGGATTTTTCTTTTCTGTTTACCTACATTTACACATGTATATATGTAAAATTCTGCTTTTGCTCTCATGTATTCTTTATTCTGTTCTTGTTTTTTTTTTCATTTTTTGCACCTCCATTCAATGTTGCTGTCCTCTTTCTTCCTCTCCTTAACACCGTGTTAGATACGAGAACAGACACTGCGTCATGGCGTGGACCTGCTCCAGCGTGACAAATGATGGACTGATCAAAAAATTACAAGAAGCCTCCATTCTCTCAAACCCGGCCATTCTTGAGGCCCTCCGCTGTGTGGACCGGCGTTGGTTTGTGCCGGACCACCTCAAAGCGGAGGCGTACAGTGACAAACCACTCCCTATTGGGTATGGTGCCACAATCAGTGCGCCGCATATGCATGTGATGATGTTGGAACTGTTGGCCCCATGCATCACCCGTGTGGGCGGGGGAGACGCGCCACGTACAGTGCTCGATGTGGGGAGTGGGAGCGGTTTTCTCACTGCCGTTCTCGCGTGTTTGAGTGGGAAAGGCTCGAGAGTTATTGGCGTGGAGCACGTCGATGATTTACAGAAACGCGCTCTCAAAACGGTACGAAAGTATTTTCCAGATTGGGGAGAAGATAGAATTACGTTCATCACAGGGGACGGAAGAAACCCTCTTGTTTTGTTTAATGAGGATATTCTATTTGATGTGATTCATGTTGGTGCGGCGGCTCTGTCGGTGCCGCAAGCGTATTTGGACTCTCTTCGACCGGGCGGGTGTCTCGTCATACCCGTTGGAGAGGAAAACGCGACGCAGTCACTTCGGGTCTACAAAAAGGGCACAGATGGTCAGATCAGTATGCGAACCCATGGCAGTGTTGTATTTGTCCCACTTACATCTATTGAACATCAGAGGACACGATCATAATCTTCTTAAGAAGGAATTAAAACATGTCCATATGTAAAAGGAAGAAACAAGCGACAACAAGAAAAAAAAAATCAAAGTATATATATATATATATATATATATATATATATGAGAAAAAAAGAAATGTCAAAACAACAAAAAAAGTATAGGAAAAGGAATTTATTTAAACAAAATTGAAGATCGATTTTTTTGTAAGGAAAAAAAAAAAAAGATTTATAGTTTTATTGACATATTGAGTTGTTTTTTTTTTGATAATCACCATTCTTTTAAAAAAATTCTTTTCTCTTTGTGTTTGGCAGAGTTGGAAATGAGTGCTGAATCGATTATATTACATTTGCGTACTGCCGGTGATAATTCGCAAAGCGTTTCACTACGATTTCTTTCACGTTCTCCTTTTTAAAAGGCAATGGCAACGTCGTCGTTAGTAATGATGACGAAGTGAATTCGCACGTCAAGCGCAGAAAGTAAAAACACATTCCAAAAAAAAAAAATCTTTTAAACCGATGGATGGAAGAAGAAAAAATGAGATGTTTTTTTTTTTGAGTTTGTTTGTTTTTTGTTGCTTTTTTGTGCTTTATCATCCCACGTAATGAGTGAAACAAAAGTAAAACAACCAAAAAAAAAATCTTTTATTTATTAAGAAGCAGAGCTTGCACTCTTTTAAACTGTGAGAATCTTCAACACGCATTCTCCCTCCTTCTGTTGGAGTGTGTGTGTATGTTGCTTCGTCTCTCATTTTTTCCTTATATATATATATATATATATATATATCTTTCTCTCTCTCTCTCTCTCTCTGTGTGTGGGGGGTGCACATCCGGGCATCTATTTATTTGTTTGACAAACATGTATATAAATAAATAAATATATATATATATATATATATATATATATATCTTGATTCCCACTGACGAAGCATGTAAACAGGAGGATGTGATTCACTTTTTCTTACTCTCTTTTTCTACCGTCTCTCCAAATATATTTGAATGTCACATTGTAGGAGTAAAGGAAATGGAACGCGGTGACTTTGAATTTCCGCCGGACCCCTCTATAGATGGCGTTCAAGACCTGACAGCGACGGCCCCCATGAGCCTTCTCCCCCTTCGCGTCTTGTCAAGCACCCCAATAGATCAGCTGCCGCCGACTCTCCTTCCCGCGGAGCAGCAGGAGCGGCCCATTCGTCACGTGATGCGAAGTCTCCTGCGGGGACCAAACCGTCCGATGCGTCGCCCCGCGCTGCTCCAAACACAGTCGGAGGAGACGAACCCGCAAACGCACCGCGACAACACCGACGCCGACCCAACGGTTGCCAAAGAGGGCGGAGAAACCGCCGCGGGAGGGATCTCATCCACCCGAGGCGTCCTTTCCGGACCCAAGCGGTCTCGTTTTGACTGGACCGATGAGGAAATCGCTGACTTCTACAAATTGCTGTCACAGTACGGCACAGACTTTAATGCCATCGCCGTACTCTATCCAGGACGGACGCGGGACGATATTAAACGGCTGTACCTTCACGAGTTGCGCAAGCGACGTGATGAGGTGCGCATGGCATTAGAAAAGCGTGAGGAAATCGACCTTGGGACCTTTCGTGCACACCTCAAGCGTCGTGAGGAGATGAACCAGGCCCCGACCCGCCGTCTGGATCAGGAGGAGGAGGAAACGCTGCGCCTCATTGAGGCGGGTACATTAGAAAACCGGTCTCAAACAGCCGGTGGGTGCATGGACAGCGATGCGGCCGCGGATAATGGGGATTTTGACTTCGACGCCCCAGACGCTGCGAAGGATGCGGAATTAAAGGAGCGTAATAGAGCGGAGGTGAAGAGTGCGAGCGGTGCGTCCCCGCGTCAAAGTGTTCTCTCCAAACACGAGGACAGTGAGGAGGATGATATGACGCTGGTGGAGATCGCTTTGCACCGTCGCGGGAGCGTCGGGAGTCGCTCACTCCCCACCGACGAAAAGGAAGACTTGACAGGATTCAATGATCCACAAGATGACGCCTTTGACTTTGACAGTGAAAGTGTAGGAAAGAATGACTCCCCTCGGTCGAGTCGTCAGCGGACAAAAACACAGCGGGAGACACGAGTAACCAGTTCGCCAAGAAAGAAGAAAGGAAAGATCAGCGAAGCAGATGATGATAATGATAATGACGACCTGACACTGGTGGAGATTGCCAAGCGTAGACGTATTGACGCGCACCGTCAGGTACCCGCCATCCCAATGGACGAGTTGGATGGGTTTAATGAACCTCTCGAAGATGATTTTTTTGAGGATGCTTCGTGAGAATGGTGTCACCAAGAGTCACCCTTGCCTTTGGAGAGTGACAAAGAGAGAGGTAGGAGAGGAAGAGGAAGAGGAAGAATTTGCTTTTCATCTTCTGGTTCGGGCTTTAAAGATCATATTCTTCAGACGTCTATACAAGTCAATGAGCAAATGAAGAAAAGAAAAATTAAAATGTATAAATATGCATTTATTTATACGCGCGTATAAAGGGGGGAAAAACCCAAAAAAAAAGAGGAAATATATATATATATATATATATATGTATATATATATATATATATATATATGTTTATGTGTTTTGCACGTCTTCTTTCCTTGGTTTTTTTTTCTTCCCCCCCCCTTTTTTTTTTGTTTTTGGTGTGTCATTTGTTAAGTTTTTTTTCTTTCTCTTTTTTCTTTTTTTTTTTTCTATATTAAAGAAGATACAAGATGCAGCTCTGTTTTAGTTGCCGGCATGCATTCCCAACCTCCTCCCTTGTTCCATGTGCTTTCAGCGAGATCATTGCGCAACGCTTTGAGGAGGTGTACACTATTGTGAACGAAATTAAGCCCTCCACCCCAGAGGTGACACACCAAGTGCTGGCTTTGCAGATAGCCCTCCGCGAGTTGGGCTCCGCGGTGAATCAAGAAATTTCCGCGCTAAAGAAGAGCCGGGCGACTATGGAGGCCTCTCGTCAACGGGACCGAAGTGACCGCGAGTTGGGTGCCCCTTCCATGTCACGCATCCCCACAGGGACTGGAATTCACTCTACCATGTCAAACGCGCAGTTTATGGTAACGAATGCATCGCCAAATAGAGCCGCGGTTTCGCCTCGCGCCACATTTAACGGCTCCGTGCCGACGTATAAGTTACGCAAAATGAACTCCGCCTTGGAGCTCGTGTCGGCCAGTATCTACTGTGTCATGGAGAGTTTGGCCATTCGATCTCGGTCGGAGGTGGCGCTTCTCTGGCTGACCCCGCCGGGTGTCGTCTCGACGGAGCTCGTTGCCCCGTTTGTTGTCGGACGCGACACGTCAAAGCTGCGCAACTCCGCTCCGTACCGTGTGTCGGAGACCTCTGTGCCATGCGCCGTGAGTGAGACCGGCATTGCGGTAAACCTGAAGCCAAAGCAAGGCGTCACAGGGACAGCCACACAGACATTAATGGATTTGATCGACAGCACCAATGCGGCGCAATTACTCATTCCTGTCTTTACGCGGTACGGCGATGTGCAGCGAACCGTTTTAGCAGTAATACACCTTATCGGCACGCCCCTTTTTCCCACCCCATTTTCGCTACGCAATGAGGAGATGGCGGTGCAGACTGCCGCCACACTTTCCATCATTCTCTCCTCCTACAAGGAAACGATGGGAGGGGAGTGGGCCAACCGCATCTTTGATCCCTCCCTACTAACGAGCACCTCGGCGTACCACGGAACGCTTGACATGCGTAGTCATCAGAAAGGCCTCGACGACTTTGCGCCGCCTCCAACTCTTATTTACCGTTGTGTCAATGAACGACGCGAGGATGATGGCGCGCGCGAGGTGGTCAAGGCGCTGCGACACGCCATGCTTCGACGCGGCACAACCCGGCGAGCCGTGACATCTATTAAAGACCTCCATCGCTTTGCAGCAAACATGGAGGGCAACTGGGTCGCCGCTGTCAACATGAATACAACGCTTACTAGTCGTGTGGCCGAGCTGGAGGATCGCGTCTTGCGTGCAGAGGTGGAGCGGGAGGCGGAGTCGCGTGTTTCCCCAGATCCTGGAATCCAAACCATAGGCTCCATGCGCGTAGGATCGATAAGCTCTCTTGGAAAGCGGGTACCCAGCGTTGCCTCATCCGTGGCGAACGCACTGTCACCACTGCCACAGATCCCCAATATACAAAAAGGCGTCTTGAGGCCGGAGCAAATCAACGAAATTGAAATCTCCGCTCTAAGACGCTTGCAAAGTATGGGAGTTGATACGAAGCCATTTGTGACGCAGGTAGAGACCTCAAATGTATAGAACGAAAGATTTATTTTTGGAATCCTACAGAAAAGGAAATGCTTTATTTTTGCAATTGTTGTTGTTGTGGAAAGTATTGTAAGTACAAAATCTCCGAATTTTCCGAGTTTTGCCTGCATGATGTGACCTTGAGTTGGCAGTGGCAAGTTGCACCTTAGAATAGTGCTTATGTCAAGTAAACTTTTCTTTCAATTTTTTTTTTTCTCTCTCTATTTATATATATAGATGAGTAGATGAATTTTTCTCTTTTTTGTTTTCAATCATGGGATCATGTTTACTGTTTCGGAGAGTAAAAAAAGAAAAAAAAGCAATGTCTCTATATAACTTTTTTTTTCTTCCTGTCGCTCTTTTTATCTCACAAAAACTATAAAATAGTTCAAAGTACCACCTCTTTTCTACATTCTGCTTCTCTTGTCGGTAGGTGTTGTTACTGCTGTTTTTTTTTTTTTGCTTTAAAGAAAAAAGAGAGTTAATGAAATTACAAAATGATGCCGCGCCGAAGCCGAGAGGGTTCTCTTTCTACGTGAATAAATTGCTCACCATTCTGATTTGTGCGTATGTGGCACGAGTTTCCCGTGTCGTTGAGGTCATGTTATGGTCATCCAAAATTCGACGTTCTATCATGTGGATTTCATATTTTCTCTATGGTATATTTTTCTGCCTGTGGATTTACACTGCCTTTTTTGTGCAACCAAAGTATCCAAAATGGGATGAGACACACAAACGCTTACTGTATACCTCAACAGGTGTTGTGGTCGCCGCTGGGTTTTTCTGGACGATAGGGATCTGGCCTGTATTTCACATTTGGACAGTTCCTATTGGGTTTGTGTTGGTGGCACTGTTTGTCACTATCGTTTCTCTTGTACCATCTATAAAAGTACCGAAGGCAAAACACTAAATGTGCTCGGATTATCTACTGCTCATTGTTTATTTGTTATCGTTGTTGTTGGTTTTTATTGGAGCGAGTGGGGTGAAAGTATTTGCGTCAGCCTGGTGTATTGGTCACTAATGTGTGTGAATGATCTTGATATACTCTTGGTGTTTTTCCGGCTTTTGTTTTATTTTTGTTTGTGCTACTGTTTTATTTATTGTTATTGTTCTTTTTCTTTTAGCGCTTGCTGTGTATATACTACATTAGTAGATAATGTAACAACTGTATTTTTTTTTTTTGTCTGTGTGTGCTTCCTTTTAGTCAAAAATAATAATAAAAATAGAATCCCTTTTTTTGCTCTCTCTTTTTTCCCCTTTTTTAAAGTGTAAACGATAACACACCCCAAACACAAAGAGAAGTAAAAGAGAAGGCGACGAGAAGAGGAACGCGGGCCGAAGACATTATCACCTTTAGCACATGAAAACCTTGCAGAGCTCCTCACGTGGCGGCCGTGCTGCCATGACTCGCGGTGCAGGTCGAGGTCGCGGTCGCGGAGATGCGCGATTCGCCTCGCGCTTTACGGACCCGCGCTTTCAAATCGCCCGCCGTGGTCGGGTCAGTGGTCGGGGCGGTAGTCGGGGAATGCGTGAGGCGGCGATGAGTGACCCGCGCTTTGCCAAACACATGCGCTCCCTCTCCCCCGAGGATGAGGGTGAGGACGACGACGAGGAGGAGGAGGAAGAGGAAGAGGAGGAGGCGTTAACGAACACGGAGGAGGTCGATGGAGACGTCAGTGCGGCGCCGGAGGACGAGGAGGTGGCGGAGGTGTTGGATGACGACGTGGCCGCGTGGTCCGCGTCGGATGTGGAGTTTGTTGAGCCGCGCCGCCGATTGGGCATCGTCAACTGCGACTGGGATCACATTCGCGCGGCCGATCTGTATGCCATCCTCTTTTACGCAATGCCGATGGGCGGGCAACTGCACAATGTGTCGATCTACCTCAGCGACTTTGGCAAGCGAATGCTCGAGCACGAGCGAACGCACGGACCCGATCTTTGGGTCCAACCTGGGGAGGATGAACCGCAGAACGAGAGTGATGATGAACAGCTTGTTGAAAATCAAGTGAACACGAAGAGGGCCATGCGATCCTCCAATGGGGCGACGGAATCAGACGAAAAGTCTAAGAATGGGCATAACGACGATGACGATGACGATGAAGGAGACAGGAATGGACGCAACAATACAGAGGGTGACAGAAACGCCGATGACATGGACCCATGGGAGGCGGACAATGATGCCATGTTTGATGAAGTCGGTGAGGATGGTGAGCTCTTCTCGCAGGGAAAGTACCGCCGGTATGAACGCAACCGCATGAAGTACTATTATGCTATCGCCACATTCGACTCGCCCGCGACGGCGGAGGCAGTGTACAGTCAGCTGGATGGAATGGACGTGGAGGCGAGTGGCGTCGTACTCGATTTGCGCTATGTGGACGACGACGACGCCTTTGATGACGCACCGGTGAGTCGCGCGGACAATATTCCACCGAGTTACCGTCCACTAGCGGCCTTCAAATCGGCGGCGCTCTCGCAGACACGGTTTCGCATTTCCTGGGATCAGGATGACTTCTTTCGGCACCAATCGATCCGCGACACCTACACCGGCGATACGGCGGAGGACGATCTTGCCGCGTACATCGCCCCGCCCGACTCCTCCGGCGAGGACGAGGCGGACGAGGAGCACGGCGCCAACGCCGCCAAACGAGCCGCGGACAAACTACGCGTACGACGACGCTACGCCGCACTTCTGTCAGAGATCGGCGCCGCCCCCGAAGACGTGGAGGTTTCCGACACAGCAAACGCCGACGCCGATGCGGAAGGCGATGACATATTCAGCCAAAGCGAAGAGGACGATGACTCGTTGAATCGCTTCAGTGACGCCGAGTTAGACTCGGCGGGCAGGGACGGGGAGGTGGTCGGCGCGGTGGAAGGAACGCTCGACCTCGACGCGGACGCAAAGGCGGCGCGACTGCAGCGCGACACCCGCGTGCAGCAGCTGATGCACACCGGCGACCTCGGCAGCCGCGCGGAGCTCAAGTACAAGCTGCGCCGCAAAGAGGTGCGCCGTGCGAAGCGCGAGGCCTTCACCTCCGCCGCGGAGGCGGAGGCGGCGCAGCGCGAGGAGGAACGGACGGAGAAGCGGCGCGCGCTTCGGGCGGCGCTCGGCGCGGACGCGACGGAATCCGACGCGCAGCCGCTCCGTGGGCGCGAGAAGCGTCGGCAGCGCGCGCGCGTCGCGAAGGAGCGGGCGGCGGAGGACCGGGCGGCGAAGCGGCGGATGCGCGCGGCGGGAGCGGCGGGAGTGACGACGGCGGCGGTCCAACAGGCGCACACGCCGCGCGACGGGACAAATGCGGACGGAATCGACGAGCGCTTTCGCGGACGTTTGCTGCGCGACCCGCGGTTTCACCTCGACGTCACGCGCGGCGATCGTCGAACGAGCGCGGAGCTCAAAGGACTCGCCGCCTCCGTCGCCGTCGCCCGGCGCGAGGACAGACAACAAACGCCAAAGCAAAAGCCTCCGCAGGAAAAGCGGCAACAAGACGCGGCGGAGTACTTCATGCGTCGTCCAGCAAAAAGGCCAAGGGCGGAATAGGGGAAGAGCGAAGAGAGGAAAAAAGCAAACACGCATTAAACGTGTAAACTTTAATAGGACTAAAACTACTTGAGAAAGAGAAAAATAATTTTTTTTTTTTTTAAGAGGAAAAAAAAAAAAAAACTACGCGTAACACCAAAATCTAATTGGATTGTACCATGTCTTCTCTAAATACGAACAGTCGATGTCTTGTGTGCATCCATTGTTGTTATTTTTTGTTTCTCAAATCTCCTCCTTGCTTAAATGAGGTAAAAGAAAAAAAAGATTTACCCTTTGTTCCTACATTTGCCATGCTCCATATGTTCTTATTTCTCTTTTCTTTTTTTTCCATTTTTTTTTTTTTCTTGATTAGCCGAGCATGGTGAGTTTGGAGGAACAGGTGGCCGCACTTGTCGCCAACCGTAACCTCAACGGCTGGCGCGAGTTCGCGCAATCTCTGTTTCAGTCCTCTCCAATTGATTCGGGGGTGGCGCTCGTGCAAACCGTCCTGGATGCCCTTCGTGGGACGTCCTCCTCTGGGGATTTCGCGTTTGCGTCGGAGGCGGGCCGCGTGTTTTTGTCCGCCTGTGCCCACCGCGGCGCGGCGTGGTCGTCGGCGCTCGCGGATCTTCGCATGGCGGTGGCGGATTGGTGCACCGCCGCCGGCGACGAGGCGCTCGCGCAGGAGCAGTGGCGGGCGATGCTCCCATGCGACGACGACGCCCGCACGCTTTCGCTGCTCACGCGGATTCTGCGCAGCGCGGCGCGCGCCGGTGACTTCGCGGGGGCGGAGACGGCGTGCCTTCGCGGACTCGCGCCGTACCGCCTCCTCGCCGCCGACGCGGACGCGATGGAAGTGGTGAATGCGTTCATCGCCTCCGTCGCGGCCCTCCTCGCGTCCCGTCGGCGCTTTGCGGAGGCGGCGCAGCGGCTGCACGAGCTCTACGGCCGCACAGGGGACGTGTCGCAGCTGCGGCGCGCGGTTGTGTTCGCGTTGCTGTCCGACGCCGGAGCCGCCCGCTCGCGCCTCCTCGCCGCGCTGTGCAAAGAGGACGCAGCCGATCGCCTCGGCGAACTGCACGACATTCTCCGTCGTGCCCACCACGTGCAGCTTCTGCGGTCGGAGGACATGCGGCGGTTTCTGCCCTTTGTTGAGGCGCCGGGTGATGCGGAGGCGGCGCGGCAGGCGTTTGTGCAGCACAACCTGCAGGCCGTGTCGAGGGTGTACGCGAATATTGGATTCACGTCACTTGGCGATCTCCTCGGCATTGCCCCGGACGCGGCGGAACGGCTCGTGGCGCGAATGGTGTCGGAGCGTCGCCTCATGGCGCGACTCGATCAAATCACACAGACCGTTACCTTCGCCGCCCCAGAAAACACCAGCGTCACGCCTCTTGACATGTGGGACGAGAAAATTGCCGTGATATGCGAAGAACTGTCACGTGCGGCGGACTGTATCGTTAACCGACACAACGAGTTCAATGAATACCTCATGCTACGCTGAGGGAGCGACAAAATAGGGGTGAGACACCGTGTACGCACAGGTGTGCAAAGAGGAGAAAGCGAAGGTGTGTTTGACTTTACATTTATATATCTTTACATGAACTCAAACAACCAAACAAGATGCAAAGAGAAGGAGAAAATAGTGGAAATGATTTATATTCCACCCAAGCTCGTCTATACGTGCATATATATATGTATATATATATATATATATATTTCTACGTGCGTGTGTGTGTGTGTGTGTGTGTGTGTGTGTGGAGTTTTACCCTCTTGTTTTTCGTCCGGGTGTGTATTTTAGTTAGTGGGGTGGTACAACAGGGTTTAAGCAAAAACAAAAAGAGGATTTTCCTTCCTTTTTGGTGTGAGTATTTGCGTAGTCTCTTAAAGGGGGACCTTACACGCAAAAAAAAAAATATATAAAATCTTGCATTGCTATCCCATGACAAAAATTGGTCATATTCTTTTCTTTGTCTTTTTTGTTTTTCTCCTGGAGTACTGTTCGGTGATCTTTTCATCCCTGTCTGTGTCTGCGCTTTTTTTTTGTTTTCTCCTATCTCGAGACTCCCTTTTATAGGTGCATTTTCACTTTTCTGTTCTTCTTTCTTTCTTTCTTTCTTTTTATATCCCACCCATATCCTTGGCTTCTTGCGTAGTCGGGTTGCTGAACACGGTAATGTCATCCGGCTCTGGCGTGGAGGTGTCCCGACGGTGGACGTTGTCCATTTCGCTGGGCATTGTTCTTCTTTCCTGCGTCGCGTCCTTTGCGACCGTTTGGCAGCGACGAATAAGCCGAAGGCCGCGTCCCCCTCCGCCGGCCATCACCGCCGCACCGGTGTCCGGCAAGAAGAACGCCGCACCGCCGCCCGAGGAGGCACAAGGCCCCTCCCCGCCCCTGTTGATGTGCTTTGGCCGCCGCCTCAGCGTGAGCCTGTCGGGCTCAGCGGGACGCATTGGCGTCGGCGCCCTCACCGCCCTCGCGCCGCCGGGCTTTGCGGAGACGGCGTCCCACGCGCGCTTTCCGGTGGAGGTGCGTCACTTCAGCCACACGGACGGCTCGCGCCTCACGCTCCTCGCGGAGGACCTCGCCGCGGTCGAGGGCGACGTCACGGTCGAGGAGTACAAGCGGCGCAGCGTGGATTTGGCGCGGCGGGCGGCGGAACGGGCGCAGACGTACTTCCGCGTCCGCTCCGACGGCCTCGCCTCGGCGGCTGTGACCACCGTCATGGAGCGGCTCGTCGTGCTCGACGTGGGGCCGGCGCCGGTGGTGGCCGCGTCCTTCTTTCTGCTGCGCGACGCGGTCGGGTACACGGCGCAGTTAGAGGCCGCGGCCGACGTCTACGAGGAGCGACTGACGGATCTCTTCGGAGTGGCGCAGACCGCACGCGTCGCGGCGCCCCCGCCGATTGAACCTCCTCACTGGGACATCATCCACAAAACGGGCGGCGGGCTGTCGGGCTATCGACGAAGTGGTCGCAGCGGTTGCGGAAGGCATTGGACGTTTTCCGCCGATGGGCCGCGGGTGTGCCACGCGTTGCGGCCGAGTGGCGGCGGGCCGTCTTTTATTGTGCGCCTTCCGCCTTCGCTCCTCGCGACGCGCACGACAGCGGCCGACGCCCTCGTGCTGCGGTGCCGGCACGCCGTTGGTTGGTCGGGGGAGATCCTCACGTGGGCCCCAAAGCCGCGCGAAGGCGTCACATCCGTCGCGCTTCTCCCGCACGCGCTTTTTCTGACCTCGCGATGGCACACGGCGGCGGCGCATGAGGCGCGGGGGGAAGATGTGCGGCAGTGGCTTTCCCTCATCTCCGCCTCGCCCATCCCCGACGCGATGCCGCCGAGCTGTGTGGTGCACGGCGACACGAAACTTCCGCTGCCGCCGATTCACATCTTTGAGACAAACGTGTGCTGTCACGCGTGCGATGCGTATGTGACACTCCTCGTGCGCACCAAAGCGGGGGATCTCTTCGAAATGGAGGTGGGAGACGTCTTCGCGGCAACGGCGGCGGCGTTTGTGGGAGTAACCGCTTCCCTCTTTGCGCGTCCGGTCAGTCCGCAGCTCGGCACAACGGCGGGGGGAAAGGAAATGCTCACACTCGTCGGCACGCCAGAGAGGGGAACGACAACGCTACACATTGAGGCCGCCAAGGCGGAAGAGGCGGAGAAGTGGTTGGTCGTAAAGTTGGTTTACGCCGCTGACTGTAGCGTTCCTAACGAGTTGATACGGTATGTGGAGTCTGTCCTCGACGAGGCAATCATGCACGCACATTTTTCAGTCTAAGTTTGCGCGGCCTCCTGTAAGAACGCCTCACAGCATGACAGCAAAAGTGCATCACTGTTTGGATTTTTGTCGTTGTTATTGTAATGTTCATTGCTATTTTTGCTAGCTTTGTCGCGTATATATATATATATATATATATATATATATATACATTCTTCTTATGTTGTCGTTTTTTTATTGTTTTTGCTCTCTTTTTTTTTTTTTTTGCTCTTGTTTCAATTACATACATGTCCATATCTCTATTTTCATTTGGGGTAAAGGAGAAGCAACAGAATAAAAAAAAAGAGGAATTTGGACGTGAAGAACAACGTTAGAATGGTATTTGAAGAATTAAAAAAGAAAGAAGAAGGAATAATAATAAAAAACATTCAGAAGAGACAAATTTTGCATTTTTTGCACTTCTTTTTCGTTGTTATATATATATATATGCCTATTTGGTTGTCTGATTCTTTGAATAAATCTCCTTTTTTTTGTGTGTGTGGGAACTGCGTGCTTACCTTCTTGCTGTGGATTTGAATGATTACTCTTATCTCTGTTGTTTGATTTGTTGTTAATGTTTCTCTTGACATAGCAAAAGGAAAAAAAAAAAGAAAAAAACGGGGAAGTTAAACAAGAAGGTGGTGGTGCTTTGATTGTTATTGTGACCATTTCCATTTCCATTTGCGCGTATCATTGATTGCCCCCTAATGCTTGGAGTGGGTGCGCCATATGGCGCTTTGAATGTGTACCGCAAACAACTCGCCGCCTACCCCGGCCAGTTCTGTGACAAGGCGGACCGCGTCAACAGCGGCGGGCGTGTCCTCCTCCCATCCTCGTGTCTCGCCGAGCTCTCCATAATGAACGTGGCGTACCCGTTGCAGTTCCGCATTCGCTCGCGCGGCGGTGCCTGCTGCTACGCCGGCGTATTGGAGTTCAACGCGGAAAACGGTGTTGTCATTATGCCCGATTGGATGTTTGCGCATCTCATGCTGCACGACGGCGACACCGTCTCCCTTGAGACGTGTGTGCTGCCGCCCGGTAAGCTCATCAAGCTGCGGCCGCAGCAGTGCAGCTTCATCCAACTCAGCGACCCGAAGCGCGTGTTGGAGCAGCACCTTAGCGAGTACCCCGTCATCACCCGCGCCGCCTCCATTGTTCTCCGATACCTCGACCACGACTTCATCATCGACGTCACGGACATCACCGACGAGGCGGACACAAGCGTCGACGCCATCTCCACCGTCCGCGCCGACGCGCAGGCGACGGAGCTGAAGGTGGAGTTTGAGCGTCCGCTCGATATGCCGCCGTCGCCGCCAAACGAGGAGGAGACGCGCCAGACGCTGCCGAACATGTCGAACGTCATTGGCGGCGACGATGCCCTCGAGTTCGCCCCGGTTCCCATGATGCCGCCATCGCTCCTCACGCCGGACGCGGCGAGGCCGAAGGAGGAGAAGGAGGAAAGCCCCGCCTTTGTCCCCTTCACAGGTGGCGGGAGACGCATCAACGGGAAACCGCTGGCGCCGGCAGAGGCACCGGCAAAGGACACACAGGAAAAGTCACAGGAGGAGATCATACGGGAGAAGAGGTTTCAAGCCTTCATGGGAAATGGTCGCTCATTGCGGTGATGAAACGGAAAGAGGGAAAAGAGGGAGAAGTTAAAACACACTTCTCTTTCGTCTTTATATGATTGGACGTGTGCGAGTGGGTGTGGGTGTGTGTGTGTGTGTGCGAGGTTGCGTTTGTGGGAGTGTCTATAGAAAGCCATATGTTTATTGATACTCGTCTTTCACATTCCATTACCTTTTTTTTTTTATTTTCCATTCTTTTTTTTTTTTTGCTTTATTCAGAGAACGGCAACTACATTTGCATAAGAAAGGAAAAAGAGAGGAGCATGATATTTTTTTTTTATGTCTGTTTGTTTCGTATATTCTTAAAACATATATATATATATATATATATATCTTCTTTTTTTGTTTTCATATGCTATACATATGTATGTATCATTCCCCTTTGTTTGATGTTGGTTCGTCTTTGTGTGTGTGTCTGTGTGCGTGCTTGTTATTTTATTACTTTTATCATTCGTGTTGCTTTGACTTTTTTTTTTTGCATTCCTTTTATTTATATTTATATTTATCATTTTATTAAATGATATGTGTGTACTTTTTCTGTTGTTGTTTTATTTATTAACGTCCGTGTATTTTTCGTTTTCTTTCATTTCCTTTGTTAAAAAAGAGAAGGAAGCAAAAAAACGGGGAAAACGAAATACAAAGGAATAAAGCGAACCAAATTTATCAATTCGTTACCTATCGCTTTAAACAACAATATAACAAGAAAACGAACAAAAAAAAAACAACAGACATCTAGACACTGAGAGACAATGGCATCATTCGGTGTAGACGGACATGTAGAGCAGCGGTACAAAATTCTCCGCCACATTGGCAGTGGGGCGTATGGTGTCGTCTGGTGTGCCGTGGACCTCACCACAAACACACCTGTTGCGCTGAAGAAGGTGTTTGATGGGTTTGGCAACCAACAAGATGCGCAGCGGACGTACCGGGAAGTCATGCTTCTCACCTCTTTACAGCACGAGAGTATTGTTGTTCTGCGTGATGCGATGCGTTCCGTGAATGACACCGATTTTTACCTCGTTTTCGATCTTGTAGAGACGGACTTGTCGGCTATTCTTCGTCACAACATCATTGAGGAGATTCACCGCAAGTTTTTGATGTACCAAGTGGTGAAGGTGGTGGCCTACCTTCACTCCCGCGGCGTGATCCACCGCGACCTGAAACCCGCGAACGTCTTTGTCGACTCCGACTGCCGCATCCGATTGGGCGACTTCGGCCTCGCGCGTTGCCTCCACGAGGGGAGTGAGGGAACATTCGACGACCTCACGGAGTACATCGCGACGCGTTGGTACCGATCGCCCGAGGTGCTCGTCAAGTCCACGGTGTACACCACCGCTATGGACATGTGGGCGGTCGGCTGCATTCTCGGCGAGCTCCTCACCGCCTCGCCGCTCTTCATGGGAAACTCCACGCTGCACCAACTCGCCCTCATCCTCGGCGCCCTCGGCGAGCCGACGGAGAGGGACCTCGAGAGCCTCGGCTCCGACGAGGCGTGGCCGCTCGTCGACGCGCTCCCCCCGCTCGAGCCCGCCCCCCTCCGCGAGCGGCTCGCCCACCACAACGCCGACGCCGTCGACCTCCTGTGCAAACTCATCGTCTTCAACCCGGCGCGACGCCTCAACGCGCGGGAGGCGCTCCGGCACCCGTACATCGCCGCGTTCGTCACGGAGAGGGATTGGGAGGAGATGGCGCAGGCGAATCCCCTCACGCTGCCGCTCCAGGATGACATGGATTACTCCGCCGCGGAGTACAAGGAGGCGCTTTATGGCGTCATCGCGGATCGCCACAGGCGCAAACTCTTTCAATAAGAATGTGCCCCTTTAGTTTGTCAGACGCCGTGCATGGCGTGGGTGTTGTGGATGCTGTTTTGTTTGTTTGTTTGTTTTTACGATTCGTTCCGTTAGAGTTTTTTGCACTTTTCCCTCCTCTATTATTCAATGCGTCAAAAAAAAAAAACATCGCATTGTTTTTCAATATCTATTTTGATCTATAGATATAGAAATATTTGGTTGTTGTTGTTGTTGTGCATAGTTGCATCTAAAAGGCAAAGAAAAAATTGCGTGTAAAATTCTACTTGAACTTTTGAAATGAAACTTTTCTTAGTTGGAAATGCTTGTTTTATTCTCCTTCATATTCCGTTTGAAAAAAAAAAAAATAATAATAATAATACACACAAAAAAAAAAAACGTTTTTTGTCGTTTTTTTTTTTTTGTTTGTTTGTTTAATTATTTCTATGAACAATTCGCACCTTTTTTAGTACCTCTGTGTGGGGTTGACTGAGTTACCTCCCATGCGCAGCAATTCCAAGGCGGACGACGTGAGGTGTGAACCGCTCCCCCGGCGCAAAGTACTCAATCGTGTTCGACCGGCGCGGCCCGAGTTTCAGCGGCCCGCGTGGACGCTGCGCTCCCCCCCGCCCAACCGCACCGCCGCCGACGACGCGCATCAAATTGCGGCGCTCCTCTCCGATTGGGACCGCACGGCGGCGGCGGTGGTGCGCGCGTGGGCCCGTCTCGGCGCGACGCGTCCGGCGGAGGCGCCAAAGGAAGAGAAGAAACGGCCCGATGCGAATGCCGCTCCGTATGATTCGGACTTTGAAGGCGGCGAATCGGGTACGATCAGTCGCAGCGGGAGTGTGGTCTCAAAAGTCTCCTCCCGGCCTCCCATCCCTCCTGATCATTCTTCTACTGCGTCTTCCTCGTCTTCTTCATCGATTGTTTCGTTGGCATCTTCGCTATCATCTGTGCAGCGTTCCTCTTCAAGTGTCCCTTCTGCCTCGTCTCCTCTTGACCTCGCGGGCGATACGACAGAGGCGATCTCGAAAACAGGGGAATCGACAATGTTGAGCATACCTAATGAAACACGTCCATGCCAAGTGGAGGCATCAAAGGATAACTGGGAGAATGAATACGAAGACGACTTTGAAAGCTGAGACTCTTTTTGTTTTGTTTTGTTTTGTGTGTGTCTGTTTGCTGGACGGTAGAAAGTAAACATATTTTATGACATGATGCACTATTATTATTATTATTATTATTATTATTAAGGGGCAATGGTGGTTCATGTAGCACATGCCTTTGGATAGCCCCTGATTTTATTTTCTTTCTTTCCCTCTCATTAAGCCAGTGAATTGTTGTCTTTTATGACTTTTTTTTTTCTAGAGTTTGTGCAATCAAAATCTTCTTTTTGAGATCGTTACACAATTTTCGATTAATGACTATTTTTTTTTCTTTTGTTTAACTTTTGAAACAGAATGTAAGCAAAAAAGAAAAAATATGTATTTTTTGATTCTATTGTTTGTGTTTCTTTTTTTTTTCTTTTTTGCTCTTGCTTTAAGTAACTGTGTTTCTACTTTAGCTCCATCTGCGTGGAAGGAAAACAAAACGGCAAAAATAAAAAGAGAAAAAGGTAAGAAATGTTTTCCTGGGAGCCCGTTGTATCTCATGGCACTAGTTTTTTACCCATCGTCTTGGTTGTACTGTACCTTATCGGTGTGGTGCTTTCTTGGGTTAATTATGGGGATTATTTTCGTAGAAATGTTGGCCTTTACGGTCAGGATCTTGTTGGAGCCTATCTAGGATTCTGTGTTATAGGTACAATTGCATTCTTCTTCTTAAGTAGCACACTTTGGGTTCGTGCTGCTCGTTATGTGAACAAGGCATCACATCGAGCCCGGTTTACTGTATTAGGTATTTGGATTATATTTTGTTTCAAAGATTTACCTCTCTTTGTGATTGAGATAGTTGCGATTATGAATTATGGATGGCGAAATGGCTACCAGGGATTTTGTTTCATTGTTCAACTCTGCTACTTCCTTTTATCGTTTTTTACTACATGGTTAAGTGGTATATGGGCTCTGGCGAGTTTCGTTGAAACGCACTGGGGATTCCATAAGAACCAAGAAGTCCATGATCCGAGGCAAACGCGCCAAGTGGAAAGTTTGGGTGATAACTTAATGTATCCAAATCCACCACCAATAATGTTACAAGAAGCGGCATATGACGGAAATGCCGATCCTAGCTATCCAACACATGACCGAAGGCATGCATCCATCATTCTACGCGCGTACAATCCTCAAGGTAATTATCATCGCGAATCTATCGAGTATATTTAGCGTCCAACAACAACAACAACAAGAAGAAAAAGAAAAAAAAAGAATGCAGTATAGAAACAATAAAACGACAAAGAAAAATTGAAAGCAAAAAAATTGGTACTTCCTTTATGCCACACAAACTTGCCCAAAAACAGTCATACCAAAAGTAATAATAATAACAACAAGCAATATGATGGTTTGTTGCTATTATTAAGGTTTTGACGCTTGTGTATGTGTACTTGCTGATATCGTTATTCTCTTGTGTGTGTGTGTGTCTATGTATTTATGCACATAAAACAACGAAAAAAAAATAAGTATAAGAGAATCTTTATTGCTTGCATTCACTATTATTATTATTGCTATTATTATTTTGTTTTCTTACTTTTTTTTTACGTTTGTTTTGTTCTCTTAAATAAACAACAACAACAACAAAAAGTAGCGTTATGGGACAGGGCCTTGGCTGTGGCGCAACGGCTGGAGTAGCTCTCTCCATCAGTGCGCTTCCCGCACGCTTATCGGTGGCGGATCATTTGAGTATTTGTGCTGCCGGGGCGGGATGTGGTCTCCTTGTCGACTTTATTAGTGATTGCTGCGCAAAACAAGGCCGTGTCGTCATCCACCGCGATGTCGTTCTGCAGGCGCAAGATGTCCTTCGACATGTGTCAACTTTTTATACATCCTGCGAATCCAATTCTGCCGCACGCTTATTTCGTCAGAAGCACGAATGGTTAGTCTTGGAATCACACTCCCATCGATACTACACTGTACAAAAGAACCCGGCAAATGGGGACGTGCTCATGGACGTACGTCATTCTCTTCGTGGTGCAAACGATGTTGGATTAATTGTTGCGGGTCGACCCGCCCACACGGGTGAGGTGCGACAGCATCGTGCAGACATGGAGTTCGACTTGCCCAATGACTTACAGGTGGCCTACCTGATTGCATGGATGCGCAAGGAGGATCCACGTTGGTCCTTTTCAACGGAGAACTCCAGACAGTTTACGACCCGCGCCAGATACGCCCTCAACGACTTCTAGTCTCTCACAAACACATACACACACACACACACACACACACACGAAAAAAAAAAAAACTGATATAAGGCAAATGAATCCCCCACTCTGAAGGCCGAGGGAAGGAGAAAAAAAGAAAACCATACATACTTGATGCCTACTATTGTTTCGCATTTGCTGCTTTTCGCTCTTTCAATGTTTTTTCTTTTCTTTTTTTGTTGTGGTTTTCTTTTTAGGTCACAAAGATGAACAAGGAGAAAGTAGGACGTCGTCTGGACCTTGTGAGCAGTTCGGCGGGGTCGATCATCAGCGTGGCGGCGTGGTGTGCGCTGCACGCGCCGAGTGCGGAGGTCATCCTCTCCGCCGTGGACGACCGCCTGCGGAGTGCGGCGACGAGCGACGCGACACGCGCTGCCCTCCTCTACGTGCTGCATGAGCTTCTCCTCACGTGCGCGGTGGGCGGCGCGACGGAGTCGGGGCGGCGGGCGGTGCTGTTGGCGATCGGCGCGACGCTTCCCGCGGCGGTGCGGGCGGTGCGTGCGCTGCCGGCGGAGACGGCCGCCTTCGAGGACGGCCTCGCGCGGGTCGCGGGGTGGTGGGCGCTGCTGCAACTCTTCCCGCCCGATTGGATCGCGCAGCTCGGGGCGACGGGGGGGATGGCGCTGCCGGCCGCTTTGCGACGGGCGGCGGGGGAGATGGCCGCGTACGCCGAGGCGCGCGAGGTGTGGCGGCGGACGCGGGAGGACGCCGCGCGTGACGGGGCGGAGCGCGCACTCGACGCCATTCGCGACGTCGTTGACGGACCGCTTGGCGGGGGGGAGGCGCTCGCGGCGTGGGTGGCGGCGGAAAGGGCCGCACTCGACGGACGCGCCGCGCCAACCCGCACGGCACCCGCGCCACAGCAGGAGCAAGCCCAACAGCCGCAGCAGCAACAGCAAGAGCAGGGAAATGAGGAGGATGACGTTCTCGGGTCTTTTTTTTAAGCCACAAGAGGGAAAGAGCCGGAGAGGGGGGAGAAAAGGAAAATGGTGGTGGAAGCGAGGTGGATGGAGTGCGCGGGACCTGTGTGTGTGCGTTTTTAAATCTCTCTATGGCCATGTGCGTATGTGTTTTTATGTTATGGATCGATTCTTTCTGTATTATTTATTCTTATTCTTTTTATTATTATTATTATTATTATTTTTTTTGGACTTCCTCTTTCAATCCTCTTCTTCCTCCTTGTATTGCAAACACTAATGTGTGTGTAACTATTTCAAATGCATGCATACTCACATAATATTGCTCTTTGAAATATACATGTGTATTTGTCGTTTAGCTTTATATTTTTATATTGAAGGCATAGTAAGCGTGGGAAGAGTCCGCTGCGTTTCCTCCTCAATATATTTATATACATCTATATATATACATATATATATATATACTTTTTTTTTTCTCTTCTCCTCCGAATGGACCCGAACTATTCGCAGCAAGAGCAACAGTATAACCACCACCACCAGCAGCAGCAGCAGCAGGAGCCTGAACGTCCAACACGGTGGTCATGGAATCTCTACCCCGCCAACCGCCTTGACGCGACGCGCATGGTAGTACCGCTTGGCTGTGTGTATGCGCCAATCGGGACGTCCTGCACGGAGCTGCACTATGAGCCGCTTCGTTGTGTCTGCGGCGGTGTACTGAATCCGCATTCCATCATTGACTACCGCTCCCGCACCTGGGGCTGCCCGCTTTGTGGGACAAAGAACACATTTCCCCCACAGTATGCCCATATGGGTGAGCAGAACCTCCCACAGGAGTTAATGCGTGAAAACGAAACGGTCGAGTACGTAACCAGCATTCAGCGTGGCACACCCACATTTGCCTTTGTAGTCGACACCTGCGTCGATACGGAGGGTGAACTCGCAGGGCTAAAGGAGTTCCTGATGTGCGCCATGGAGAAGCTTCCCACGGAAACACGGGTGTGCCTCATCACGTACGGCACCATTGTGCAGATCCATGAGCTGAGCGGCGCCACGGAGTACCCCCGCTCCCTCGTGCTGCGCGGGAGTCAGGAGGTGACGGTGGAGATACTCAAGCGAGTGATGCGGGAACCGCACCGCTTTGTCTGCCCTCTCCGCACCGCCTCGGCTGCCCTCGTGTCGATCATTGAGGATCTGCAACAGGACGTGTGGCCCGTTCCAAAATCACACCGTCCACTCCGCTGCACAGGGGCGGCCCTTTCGGCGGCGGCAAGTTTGTTGGAGATCACTGCGCCAAATGTGGGCTCGTGTATTCTCGGATTTATATCCGGTATCTGTAGTGAGGGACCCGGCATTGTGGTCGAGACGAGTCGTGAGAATATGATTCGCGGGCACACAGACATACGCGACAGCACGCCAACGGCGCGGTTTTGGGAATCATCTTGTGCGTTCTATGACACCCTTATGCACCGCATCGTCAAGCAGGGCCATTCGCTGAACTGTTTCACCGCCTCCCTCGATCAGACTGGGGTGGCGGAGATGAAGTTGTGCATTCAGGCCTCGGGTGGTGTCGTGCTTAATGATGAGTCTTGGCAAAAAGAGCCCTTCCGTGAATCCCTTCATCGATTCTTTGAGTGCCGCGCGGATGCCACTCTCACTATGGGTCTTAACGCCACCATGGACGTTATTACATCATCTACATGGAAAGTCATGGGTGTTATTGGACAGTGTATTGGTACCGGGAAGAAGTCCTCCTCTGTTGCAGATTACGAATTGGGTATGGGTGGCACATGCCAATGGACAACTTGTAAATTGGACTCTACAACGAACTTTGCCATTTACTTTGATACCACTGCTACACCTCCGTCTGAGGCGGCAAAGCGACCATTGCGTTATGTGCAATTTATTACAAAATATGAAATTGGTAATGAGTTGCGCACGCGTGTGTGCACCTTAACGCACCCGGTGCAATCCACCACCAGTATGCCGGAACTATCTGCTTCGTTCGATCAAGAAGCGGCAGCCGTGCTGCTCGCGCGCGAGGCACTCCATCGGGCGGATACCACACCCCTCTTTGATGTCCTGCGTTGGCTTGACCGCACGGTTGTTCGACTCGTGAATCGATTTGGTGACTTTCTGCGCGATCAACCCTCCACGTTGAAACTTCCCCCGCAATTTGTTTTCTTCCCCGCCTTTATGTACCATCTACGTCGATCCGCATACCTCCAAGTCTTCAACGCGAGCCCCGACGAGACGGCAACACTGCGGCTCATGCTTCTGAAGTCATCTGTTCCCGACTCCATCATTCAAATTCAACCAACGTTGTACAGCTACCGCATGGATGCCCCGCCGCAGCCCGTGCTGCTTGACAGTGCGGCCATTCAACCAGATAACATTCTCCTCCTCGACACGTTCTTTGAGGTACTCATTCACCACGGCTCCACCATCGCCGCCTGGCGAAAAGCGGGCTACGCGGAATTGCCGGAATACGAATACTTTAGGGACTTTTTACATGTTCCCATTACAGATGCGGAGGTACTCATCTCGGGCAGGTATCCCACACCACGATTTATTTGTGTTTGCCAAGACGACCCTGATGCGCGTATTCTTTATAACCGCATTAACCCAAGCCGCTCATACAGCTCTGATGGGGATGCTTCAAAGCAGTACGGCACAAGTGAGGGCGAACTCGTTTACACAGATGACGCCTCACTTAGTGTATTTATGGATCATCTTAAGAAACTAGCGGTGTCACAGTAATCAAGAAGGGGGGAGAAGAAAAGAGAAATACAAGAAAGAAAAGGGAACACAGAAAAAGAAAAATGGATAAAAGGAAAAAAGATAACAAAGTAAGAAAGAAAAAAAAAAGAGAGTGGCCACCAAAATAGGAGAGGCTTATGGTGGGAAAAAAGGAGAAAAGGAAGAGACGCAAAAAAAAAAAAAAAGAGCCATGGAGTCTGTATAGTTCTTTGATTGAGGAATAGCTTTCCTTTATGGTGTATAACGTCCAACACAGACATCTATGGTGAGTCTAATGTGGGTTTTTGAACGTAAGGGACGTTTTTCTGTGGGCTCTCACACGTCCTACGCTTACCACTTATTGACAAGACTCTGTAGACATCTCTCTGGTGTGTGTCTGTCTTTTTTTTTCTTTTTTCGATGTGTGAATGCGTTTGCGTGTGAGTCTGTGTGTTCATCTATGTGTGGATTGATGGTTTGTTTAAGTTCTCGGCGAACGCACTTTCCATGGCTCCTGTCATTGGATAACTTTCTGTGATATCTTTGAGGCAACATTGTTCCGTTTTTGGTGTCTATTGTGTGTCTGTGTGTATGTGCGCGTGTGTTCCTTTTTGTTTTTCTTCATATTTACTTCCTTTTTTGGTTATTTCCTTTTTATTATTGTTGTTGTCATCCATATGGCTGTTATTCATTTATCTCTTATTATTTGTCAAATTTTTTCGTTTTTCATTTCGTGAGTCTCATTTTTTTTTTTTTTTTGCTTTCTTATTCTTCTTCTTCTTTTTTCTCCTTCATTATGTATGAAAGTGTCTTCCATAGAAGGAAAGCGAACGGCAAAGTGGTATTGAGTGAAGAGAAGGTAAGATAAAAAAGATAAAAACCCGCTTGACGCACACATGTTTTCCTCTCTGCTGGAGTGGGTGCTTTGGTACCTTTCCTCTATTCACCCCCTCCTGTTGGGCACGCAGTTTTGCCGCCGCTCGCAGCAAAAGCGGCACGTCAGCGCGCGCGGCGTCACCAACCTCACCCTCGCAATGATCATTTTGTGGATGCTTGACATGGCCGACAGTCTTCTCCTCTCGCACCTCCTCTCCGTTCGCGCGCCGTACGTGTTTGTGCGCATTGTGCTTTGTCTGTACCTCCTCCACCCAAAGTTCCGTGGCGCGATGCGGGCGTATAACATTCTCTTCTTTGGTCTCTTTGAGCGGTACGCGCCGTTTATTGATGCGTGCATCAGCCAAAACGTGCGGGAGCTCAACCACAGCGATATCCCGCGCTATATGGGCGTCGTCGGACTCAAACTGGTGACCTTCGCGTGTGATGTGATGGACATCGCGTGGCAACTCCTCTCGACCCCGACAGAGACGGAATTGCCGGCCGCAAATATTGAACGCCGAATGACACCCGAACGCCACGGGACGCCGCCGCCTCTCACACCGCGTAGTGAGGCGTACAGTTTGTCTCCGCCCCCCTCCGACGCGGGGGACGCATTGGATGACCTCTTCCGCACATGCCGCTCAACGGACGAGACACGGGAGGCAGTCATACGGCACATGCGACGAAAGGTGCGCTCGTAAGGGGGACGTTTTTTGATTTACTTACTTTTTTTTTTTTGTGTGTGTGTGTTTTTTTTGGGGGGGAGGAGAAAAGATTGGGGGAAAAACGAGAGATGTGGTGAATCTCTGTGTTGATTGCATGTTGAGATGTGTTGACAGTAAAAATGAGAGAAAAGAAGAAAGAAAAGAGTAGGAAAAAAAAAAAAGGAAAAGATGTGTTGCTAGTGTGAGTTTGTCTGAAAAAGCAAAGATGGGGAAAAGGAAACAAAAATAAGAAAAGAAAAATAAAACGAGTGGTAGTACTACTTTTTCCTGTTACTGTCATGGTTGTATTTAATTGCCTTTCTTTTTCATGGTTTTGCTTTTATGTTTAGGTATAACGAGCATATCATCTTGTGACATCTTTTTGGTGAGAGAGAAGAAACAGAAAAAAGAAAAAAGATGATTGGACTTGTTGTAGACTATCTCCGTTTTTTGGAACACTTTCATTTTTTTTTTCTTCAGCAGGTATTTCATATACATGTATGTGTGAGTGTTTGTTTGTTTGTTTGAAAGAATAATTTTGCGCTTTATTTTTTCTACGTGCAATGAGTGATGCGTGAATCCGTGTCCTTGTTTATTTGTAGATGAGTTACATCAAAAAAAAAAAAACGTAACAAACCTATACTCAAAGGAGAACAAAAAAAAACTGCATTTCTTGCTGTGGCTATACAGCAAATTATAGTGCTTTTAGGCTATTGTGAAGTAAGACCAAGACAGACAACAATACGGTAGGATTTTATTGTGTACAATGGATAATTCTGATCATTTACGTTTTTTTTCTTGTTTTTTTTTGAATTTTTTTTTTTTGTTATGTGAAGCAGAGCACTTCTCCCTCACAATATATATATACATATATATACATATAAACAGCTGTTCTCATATCATCTCACATTAACACAGAGGTGAGGGATTGATTTGTTTTTCTCTGATAGAAATGCTAAGCTCGCGCGGTGCCACCACGAAGGACCAGGTGATGCTGGAGTGCACGAGCACGCAGGAGGGCCGCGAGGTGTTCCTCCTCAGTGAGCTCGAGCGGGTGTGGGAGGCCCTTTGCGCCGTGCTGCGGGAGCGCCTTTTGGAGGGGTACAACGTGCGCGTGCCTCACTTTGGCTCCTTTTGGTTTGAGACGATTCCCGTGGTGTGCGATGGTCCCGACCGCTACTTTGCCCGCCGCCTCCGCTTCGGCATCGACGGCCACTTTGCGCTGCGCTACAACTTAGACACGAGCCGCGTCCCGCTCGAGCCGCCGCGCCTCGAGTACGCGCGCGTCCCCATGTCGGATGTGGTCACGGCGAGCGGCGTGCCCGCGCGGACCGCCGCCCTCGCGCTGCGCGAGTTCTTCTCCTACATTGGCGAGGGCCTCTTCCGGCAGCGCGTGTTCCGCCTCGACTTCGACGCCGTCGCGTGCCTCGTGGCGAAGCGGGAGCGGGCGCAGCTCGACGCGGACGCCGACTTCCGCCGCGACCTCTTCGCCATCGACGCCCGCAAGTGGCCGCCGGCGGTGCGCGTCGCCGCGGAGTCCGTCGTTCTGTGCGCCGACAGCCGCCCGCCGTCGGCGGCCTCAAGGCGAAGCGCCGGCAGCCGCTTCTCCGCCCCGCGGCCGTTGGAGTTGCGCCCCGCCTTCGTCCCCGCCGCGCCGGCCGGGCGGCTCTTCGCCGACATCGCGCGCGACACGCCCCGCGCCCTTCCCGCCGGCGGCGAAAGCGGAGGCCGCGGGTGGGAAGTTGGCGCCGGCGGCGAAAGCAGAGACCGCGGGTGGGAAATGGGTGCGGTCCGGGAGTCCGTCTTTGACGCCCTCGACCCCGACGAGTACCCGCTGCCCGAGCCAGAGATTGAGCACGTGGAGGAGCTCACGCTGCAGCGGCCAACACTGCGTGCGTTCGAGGAAGTCCCGCCACACCCAGTCCCGCCGCGGACATCGATTCACGCGCATAGCACAGTCCGAGACCTTCTGTATGGCCCCGTCATGGCCCCAAGGTTGGACCCCATCACAGGAAGCAGACGCAGATACTTCAACCGCGAAACAGATCAAGTAGCAGCGCTATTGAAGGGTTCATAGAAGAAAAGAAAAAGTAGAAGAAAACAAACTCCAGAACACCAGCATCAAGTGAATGAACAGGGTGAAGGCTGTTTGAATTGAAGGGAATACAACAAGGCGCGAAAAGAAAAAAAAAAGAAAGGAATTAGGAGAAGGAAGAATCCAGCGTTGCTCAACATAGAGGTTCATATTATTATTATTATTATTATTATTATTATTTTTTCTCTGGTGGGGTGGGGCGGTGAAGAGATCTTCTTTTTTGTTGTTGTTTGTTTTCTTTGCTTCATTTATTACATGCGTTACTTTTCTCCTGAAGATCAATACTACAGATGCCACAAAAAAAAAAAAAAGAACCTTCTGATAATAGAGAGAGAGCGAGAGAGAGAGCAAGTGTGTGTGTGTGATAAATTGATGTTTGCATGCAGAAGCTCTATATGTTTGCTTGTCTCTTTATTCCTCGCACCACCTTTTTATGTTTTGCTTTTGTTTTCATTCTCTATTGATTCTCATTATGCGTTGCCGTACTTTCATAGTAGCATGAACAGGAAAAGGCAAGGCGTGTAGCAAAACAACATCAAATGTTCTTCCGCTCCAGGAGGTACAGCTTGTCAGGTGATCCTAGTTCCTCGAGTAGTAGCAGTCAGAGGCTACGCAAGGAGCGGTGTTCCTCCGCGCCTCCCAGTAGTGTTATCGCAAACAACGATGTATCACACGTAGAGCAACGACTTCGCATAGTGAAACGCAATCGAATCAAACGAACTCCTGATGTTTCGTACGTTCCGTCGGAGCATTCGTCACCACCACCACAAGCTATTGATCCGCCGTGCAAAACATACCCGACATTTGACGTGAGTCGTCTGTCTAAACATGAACAAAGCCTCATTGAGGCTCTCGTGTCGGATGTGGTAGACGCTGTCTTATTTCCAGCCGCGTAGCAACGCTAGTGGGATGTAAGGAATGTTGTAACGTCGAGAAAAACAAAAAAAATGAAGGTAATTAGTGTCATGAGTGAGGTATGTCTCTTTGATTTTATTGTTACATTGCGCATTTCAAAGACGTCCAGAATTCCTCATGGAATCCCCTGAGTGGATCAAAAAGCGAAACAAAGTTTTTAAAAACGAATGATAGTATATACATTTGTATATATTTATTTACGTATGAAATCCTTGTCAAAAGAAAATAGTAGTTGCTTTTGTTGTTGTTGTTGTTTTTCTTACTGTTACTGTTGCCTTTTCTTTCTTTTTGTTTCTATAATGTTCTTATTGTCTTACTTTTCTTTTTTCCTTCTTTTACTGTTTTTTTTTTTGATGAATATTTTGGTATCCTTTAGGTTTGCGCAACTAGAACATGCCGCAGAACGAGTACATTGAGCAGGCGCAGAAGCGTTATGGTCGCCGTCTCGACCACGTGGAGCGGACGCGAAAACGCGAAGCACGTAAGGCGCACACACAGGCCAAGTATCTTCGCAGAGTGCGCGGCATAAAGGCCAAGATAGCCGCCAAGGCCCGCTACACGGAGAAGGCGGAGATGCGGAAGAAGATACGCGAACACGAGGAAAAGCAGACGACGGAGCGAGTGCAGGAAAAGGGACCAAAGAATGCGCTGCCTAGTTTCCTCATGGACCGCAGCGAGGCGGACCGTGCAAAGGTCCTCTCCAACTCCCTCAAACAGAAACGAAAGGAAAAGGCGGGAAAGTGGGCAGTCCCCATTGAAAAGGTAAAGCCTGTCGCCGAGGATGAAATGCTCAAATCTGTGACCTCCGGTAAACGGGGAAAGAAGGCGTGGAAGCGCATGGTGAACAAGGTCACATTTGTTGGGGAAACATTCACGCGACGAATGCCAAAGTTTGAACGTTTTATTCGGCCCATGGCGCTTCGCTTTAAAAAGGCGCATGTCACGCACCCGGAGCTTAAGGCAACCTTTCATCTCCCTATTATTGGCGTGAAGAAGAACCCACAGGGCAAAATGTACACCGGTCTCGGTGTCATCACGAAGGGTACAGTGATAGAAGTAAATGTGTCTGAACTCGGTCTTGTTACGCCATCCGGAAAGGTCGTTTGGGGTAAGTACGCTCAGGTTACAAACAATCCGGAGAATGACGGCTGCATCAATGCACTCCTCCTCGTGTAATGTACGAAAGAATCATGTGAAGAGAAGAAAAAAGGGAAACAAGAAAAGAAAAAGAAAAAAAGGTTGTTGTTTTGTGTGTGCACGTGTGTGTGTGTGTGTATTTTTGTGTGTTTCTTTCTTCTTTTTTTTTTTTTACGTGTTGAAGGATTACATAAGAAAAAAAAAATGATAAGATAAAGAGATGAACGGAAACAGTGTATGAAAATCAAGCGAAAAGAGAAAATGAAATGAAGTAAACGAATTGAAAAAAAAGAAAATATTTAAAAAAAAAGAGAGATATTGGGCAAAGTAATTCATAAGTCGTGTCCGTATTTCAGATTACAATCCAAGAAAAATAATGTGGAGATGAACTAGACCATTTTTAGTACCTTATTAGTTAATTTTACTTTCCTTCTTTTGAATATATACATATATATATATATATATATATATTTATTTATTTATTTATTCGTTGTTGTTGCTATTGCTTCTTCACAAGACGAGTGGTATCTGTCACCGGAAATCCTAGGAACAGCAATAGAAATGAGTGAGAAGAAAAAAAGTAACAGAAAAAAAAATAAAGAAGAAGAGCAAGAGAAAAAATCCAATGCGTTTAAATCAAGCAGTTTCAGAAAAAATTCAACGAAATACCCAAAGAAACTGGAAAAAAAAAATGCTCTTGAGGTGTCTAGAAGAAGTAAACGTGCAAAATATTTTTTCTTGTAACAGAAAGAGTTGAGTTGATGCTCTCCAAAATAACTTTTCTTGTCATATACTTTTTATTACTGTTATCAATTCCATGGATTGGGTATATATATATATGTACATGTGCTGCTCGTATGATTTATTCATAATATTATGGCTTTTACCTCCTTTTTTTTTTTTCGTTTTGGTGAACTTATGGGTTGGATTCCATCATAGAAGCAATTCTATTTGCCTCTTCTTTGTGCCTCTTTGACACCAGATATTAAGTGAAACATGTCTGCTCTTTGCGGAAAATCCAAAGTAAAGGACGAGGATGCCTCCATCCCAACCTCGGAAGACGATGAACACGAGACCTGCCCGCAAAGCAACTACCCCTTTGGCGAGGATAACAATGACGCAGAGGAGGTTGCCCCTGGCTTCACTATTTCAGGCTCCATTGCCCAGTTTCACGCGGGCACATTAAAAACCGCTTCGCATGCCAGACAATTTTCCGTTCCAATGTCATGGCACAACCTCTGCTATGAGGCCAATGGACGAAAGATTCTTCGCAACCTCACAGGCACCGCCCTCCCCTCGCGTTGTCTCGCCATTATGGGATCGAGTGGGGCGGGAAAGACGACATTCCTCAACGCCATCTCCGATCGTCTCGCGACGTCTCACACATTGAAGTTGAAGGGATCGCGTCAACTCGGTGAGGTGGAGTACCGCCGTCATTACCGAAAGGTGATGGGTTTTGTCGCGCAGGATGACATTCTCTCCCCATTGGCCACACCCGATGGTGCGCTGCGCTTTTCCCTCCGTGTGCGGCGCGGCCTCTCCGTTGCGGAGACATTACCCCGCGTGGAGGATGTGCTGCAAGAGCTTCGCCTCATGCACTGCCGCGACACCGTTGTGGGAATTCCAGGCCTCGTCGCGGGACTCTCGGGTGGGGAACGGAAACGCTGCAGTATTGGTGTGGAGCTCATCTGCGATCCGAAGATTTTAATGCTAGATGAGCCCACCTCTGGACTTGATTCCGTGACATCGGCAAAGATTGTGCACCTCCTCAATGAACTCTCCCGCACGGGTCGAACAGTCATTTATACCATTCACCAGCCTACCGCGGAAACGCTGACGTACTTTGACGACCTCATGCTCCTTGCCGAGGGTCGTTGTGTGTACCATGGAACAATGGTCAATGCCGTGCCCTACTTTGATTCCATCGGTTTCCCGTGCCCAGAAACATTTACCCCAACAGACTATTTTATGACACTCCTGCAAGATCCCCCAACAGCCAGAATTCTGTCAAAGAAATGGAAAAAGTTGTTAAAGTCAGGTAAACGAACACCACATTCTACCGCTATTGAACTTCACAAGCATCAAGATGAATCTTCAACTACAAAGTTTCTCAAGGGATATATTAATCATTTTGACAGTCCTCTCTGGGTACAGTTTGTTGAACTTGTACGACGTAATTCGCTCGAGCTCTCGCGCAACCGCATGCTCATCTTTTCCCACATCAGTCAAGCATTGTTCTTCTCCCTCATTGTTGGTCTTATCTTTTTAAATATGGGAGGTGATATCGCTGGAATTCAAGATCGTGAAGGTATGCTTTTTATGACCTGTATGAATCGTGCAATGGGACCTGCATTCCTGATGATTAATACCTTCCCAAGAGATCGACCTCTCTTTATTCGAGAACAACAAATTGGAGCGTATTCCCCATTCATGTTCTTCATTGCGAAAATGGTGGTGGATTTTCCTCTACGAGTCTTTTCCGCTCTGCTTGAATGTTCTATTCTCTACTGGATGGTGGGTCTGACACGGCTTCCAGGGCCTTTCTTTTACTATTTTGGTGTCGTCGCGCTTTTAACGGAGGTTGCATCTGCTTTCGGTTTTGCTGTCAGTGCATCTTGTCCAAATTTGGTGGTCGCCTCCGCCATTACGCCCATGATTTTGCTTCCTCTGGCACTTGCTGGAGGTCTACTTGCGAGTACTACACGTCTGCGCCCGTATTGGTATTGGTTGGAGAAACCATCCTTTGTGCGTCATGCCTATATTCTAACTATGAGAAATGAATTCAAACACATTGATAATATAAAGTGTGATAATTATGCAAATGGAGATAATTATTGTTTTAATCAACCCAAAAGTGGAATGGAAGTGCTGACTCGACTCGGGTTTGAAGATGCACAATCGCTTGATTGGATGATGTGGATATCGCTACTGATTTTATATATAATCTTCTGTATTATTATCGTCATCGCCCTTTCATCTGCAGCACGATCCAAATTTTAGCAATGGAAATATTCAATATTTTTGTTGCCTTTCTTTTAGTGAATTACTTTAGTACGTTTTTTGTTGTGTTTTTATCTTATTGTGTTCGTTTCTATTTGATAACTACAAGAAAGAAAAAATGTTATCACGAGTTAACGTATATTTTCGAAACAAAAAAAAAAGATATATATATATATATTTGGGACGAAGGGAAAAACTTTCGACAAGAAAGAAAGGGACCGCAACAGGAAGGAAAAAAACGGACGAAAAATCTCTTTCATATGCAAAAAAAAAAAAATTTGAGAATGATATACCAAAGAAAGAAAACGGAATAAATGCGAGCGACAAGAAAAAAAAAAGGATTTAGAGATAGTCGTGTGACTAAGAGTGGAAAACATAAATACATATTTATTCATTTATGGTTTTTTTGTCTCTTTTATCTAACCTTGAGTTCTCTACCTTTAGTATTTTTTGAAAGAGAAATCTCCTGTGTTTCCCTTCCATTTTATTTTTCTTGTTTTATTTACTTTTCCATTAATGTGATTTTACACATCATTCTGAAACATGAATGCATTTTACAGAAAATGTGGTCACAAACGCATACATACGCACGCGCGGGAAAAATATATATTTCATCTTTCTTTTTACGTCTACCGCTAAATACACCTGTGTACAGCGTCAGAATTCTGCTTGTGTGCATATTTATTTCGCGGTGAAAATATATATATATACATATATATTTATAGGTACGAGCAAACGAAGAAAGTAAGAAAAGCAAAGGTAACTTTTGAATCTTAACTTGACCGTGAAATGGGTTTCATTGCGAAAAAAGGGAAAAAAGACACAACTACCAAATCATGAAAAATGAATTTCTTAATGTTTTATACTCTTCCTCTGCCCTTCAATAGTCTTTTTTTTTTGGTTTTGTTTTTCGTTGCTCAAGTTTGTTTTTCTTGGGGGGGCGGGAGGGATAAAAGGAAGGATTTACTTTCGCAACTCATACAGTAGGTGGAATTTCTGTTTGTATTACTTTTCTTCATTTAAAGGGAAAAAAAAAGGATATATATATATATATATATATTGAATATTTTCGTACCCCAGGTGTTCAAGATATAAATTGTGTTCTTTAGGAATGGGCGCAGGACATTGTAAATGGTCCGAATCCAATCAATGTTTACATTTAGCACCCCGAGAGTCTGTCGATTCATGGAGAAGGAAACCAGAGATGAATGCCCCACCTCCTCGCCGACCTCGACAGCCTTCTGTGCGACTTATCGAAGAAAACGATGAGGAGGAATTTACAAATAGGGAATTAGGAAAAAGTGAAAATGAATTTCAAGATGTATTGTCCTCTACGCGTGGAAAAGATTACCCACGAAGTGGTTGCATGAAGACAACCGTTTGTATGGAAACGGGAGATGACGACGCGGATGATTTTGATCTCGCCACGCGTAGTACAAACAGCTCCCGTCACTGCTCATCTTGTGAAGATGATAACACAAGTGAGGATAGTTTTGCCTCTGAGATTGCGAAATTCTTTTCTTTTCGTCCCCCCGCCGCAACACCTTGCGCTACTTGTGGTAAGGTGGCAATGCGACAAGCTAAATATTGTTCCGAGTGTGGTTCAGCTATCGCGTCAGTGAGTACGACCACAACCGACTTTTTAGTCTCTCAAGACGAAGCATCCTCCGCACCATTGCGTGTGGAATCGGAGGAGTGTGATTTGCCCTCACCTAGCAGTTCAAACACAAGGCGTCTTCGACACGCCTATCGTTACACAGTGAAGATATCATACAGGGATAAGGGTGTACTTGGTATTGGGGCGAGTGGAAAGGTGTATACGGCTATTGACGTTCTCACAGGGCAGCCACTGGCAGTGAAGAAGCTGCATGTAAACCTTGACAATGAAGCCGAAGTAAAGGCAATTCGGTGTGAACTTAAACACCTCTTTACGCTACAACATCCAAATATAGTCGAATACATGGGATGCCTTGTTAATAAAGGCGCTGTGTTTTTCCTCATGGAACGAATTGAGTGTGGTTCATTACAGGATATGCTAAAACAGTTTCCTTCAGGTATCCCAGAGAGTGCTGTACGTTCCTTTACGCGTCAAGTATTAAATGCTATCTCGTATGTACATGAATGTGGTGTAACACATCGAGATATAAAACCTGGTAATATTCTTGTAGGATCGGATGGTGTAATAAAGATCGCAGATTTTGGTTCCGCGATTGTATCTGAAACAGGCGAAAACTCTGTCATCTCTCTTCGTAAGGTAAAGATCGCTGGAACACCACTTTACATGCCACCTGAATCTCTAGAGGTAACTGGACGTCGGGATGTGGATGTTGTTCGTTATGGTAAGGTTCATGATGTGTGGAGTATAGGTTGCTCTGTGCATCAACTTCTCACTGGGGAATCACCTTGGGTCTCACTCGGGGTCACAAACCCTTACGGTGTTCTAATGCGCATCAGGAATAGACCATTTCCTGTTTCTCATAAATTATCCCCACTGGCAAAGAGCTTTTTGCAGTACTGTTTCATCGTGGATCCTCTAGAACGTGCTTCTGCTGCATACCTGTTAAATCACCCATTCATAAAAGAAGATTAAGAAGGTAAGCACAGATTTGCCACATTAGACAAGTTGAATGTCTTTGAAGAACTACTATTAAGGTTTGTTGTCGTTCTTATGGTTTTTAGAACTTTTTTTTTCTTTCTTTCTTTCTTTCTTTCTTTCTTTCTTTCTTTTTCTCTATTTCACTCACTCTTTCTCTCATTTTTTCTCTCTTAATATATGTGTGAAAAGAGAAGAAGAAAAAAAAAGAGAGAGAGAGAGAGGGAGCTAGTAAAAACAAAGCGAAATGTGATAAATATAGTTAATATTTTTACGAATGTATAACTTTTTGTGGTGTGCATACGAATATCAAAGAAGTGAATGTACTTTTCTTGTCTTTTGTGTGGATCAGTCATTCATGACTAGTAAAAAGAAAAATTACTTATATGTGAGGATTAAAAAAAAAAATGTGACATAAATGTTTTTAGCTAATCTTAGCGTGCTTTACTTTTTTCTCCTCTTCATTATTTTCCTCTCTGATGATTTATTTCAACAAACAATCGGCTGTATACTCTTCGCTCTTCAACAAAGCTCTCGTGTGTGTTAAGAACAAGAAAAAAAAAGGAAAAAATCTCTTCCTAACTGACGGCAAATGCAACAGCGGAAAAAATAAAATAAAGATGCGAAGTATATAAATTCATTGACAAATTATTTATTTATTTAATTATTTTTTGGAAGTTACCGATAAATATTTAACATTTCTGTTCTGGTAACTCTCGGTTTACTGTTTATACCCAAGCAATTTCAACACTTTTTGCTTTCCGAACTAAAGTACCCTTTTTTTGTTTGTTTGTTTTTCTTGTTTTTTTGCTCAACCACTCGTTTTGGTTAGCATATGAATAGCATCACCCTCTTCCAATGCATTCTTATTTACAAATGAAAAATGGCTCACTTTTCCTTCCTCTCACTTTTTTTTTGTTTTCCTTTTTTGAAATGTCTTTGTTGCTTTTTTGTTTTGTTTTGTTTTGTTACCATTGTGTTTCAAAAATACAAACAAAATTCAAAATATATATATATATACAAATACATTCTTTAAAAGGGAAGGAGGATCAAAAAATATAAGAATTGAGTACCAAAATCTTTCAGGACAATGAATGAGCGAACAGTGTATAACGCCCTGCCGAAGCTTCCAGGGTTTAACTTTCCTGAGCTTCATCCTCCTCCAACAAATCACCGTCGTCACCTTTGCCTTCTCCAAGGTGGACAACGGACTGTTCTTGACGCATCGAATGCCTCCACATTGAAGAGTGTCGCAAGTCACCACCGGGAAGGTGAGTGTGGAGGTCTAACACGGGCTGAAATACTCGACAGACATCCCTACTGGAAGTCTATGGATGACAAGACCCTTCGCTTTTTCGCATACTACATGGAACGCGTGGATGAGAGCCAGGTGGAGACGATACGCGTGCGCAAGGTGAAGATTCACTTCTACCTCGTTGATGGTACTGTGAGTATTGTGGAAACGCCTGCTGTGGTGAACAGCGCCCTCCGCCGCGGGGCGACAGTCGCCCGATGCAAAATTCCCGGCATCGATCTCTTCACGCTTTGTGTTGCCTCCAGTGTGATTATTCGCGGTCTGGAGTACTTCATCGTTGACTGTGACGCGGCCACCCGTGACTTCTGCGAGGTGATGGATATTCCACAACCCGAACCATTGGAGTACCCAGTGGATACCTTTGAGTCCACCGTGACACGAAAACGCGGGCCAATGGATGAGCAACACATTGCTATGCGGCGCGCGATGGAACTCACCGCCGCATCCATCGCCGGCACACACGCCAGTCTACTCACACCAGAGGAGCGTATCAAGGCACAAAATTTCTTTGAACATGATCGCGAGGTCCTACGCTTTTCCGCTGTTTGGGAGGGACAGCTGTTTAGGATACAATACTACATCGCAGACAAGACCCTCTCCGTCATGCTGGAGCACGCATCCAATGACGGACGTGACCCGAATCCCGTGTTTATTCGACGTACTCTCGTCCCATGTGACCCAGCCGTGGCGTTGCGTGATACGGAAACACTTAATATCCCACTTGGTCAGCCCGTGGAGTACGTCACGGATAATCATTTACGCACTGGTCAGACAATCAATCTCTTCGCGCGAGATTTCTATATTTTTGATTGTGACCCCTACACACGAGCGTATTACAAGGAGCGAGGTGTTGATCAGCCTCCATTCTCGAAACCTCCAACAGAAGGGGACCCTAAAATACCCAAATTGACTAAACAACGCAAAACTTCCTCCGCAAAAGGGACTCGTGGTGCATCCTCCATGGTATTTGAAGATAGCGTTGGGCAAAAAGATCGTCTCAAACTCACTCGTTACGCAAATGATGTATTCCGCTTTGCCGCTGAGTATGCAAAACCAAAGCCGAGTGATGAGGGTCGTCGATTTCTCGTAAGTTACCACCTCGCAGATGATACCGTTTCAGTCTTTGAACTCTTTGTGGCTAACAGTGGACACATGGGTGGTCGTGCTTTTGCCCGCACCGTCATTCCAGAAATTAGTGATCCCAATAAGCTTCAAGTGGGAGAAACGATAATCCTTGCTGGCGTCACATACAAGCTGACGGAGATGGATGAACGAACCAATAAATACATTGAAATGGGTATGCCCTTGATGGAAGAGAGTTACTTCCACACCCAGGACCTTATAGGTCGTGCACGCCAAGTGGTACTTCAACGCTTTTCAAGGTTAACAGACGCCTTCCGTCACTTCAGATCCTCTCCAACAACGGAGGGACTGACGTGTGATGATATCAAACGACTCTTTATAGAGTGTGGTGTCCGTTTAGACGCTGCGGAACTAAAGTGTGTTTTTGAAAGCCTTGATAAGGATAAGGATCAGCATGTGTCTCTGCCAGAGTTTACAGAAAATCTCCTTGGGCAGCAGTTTGTATCCGACTTTGTTCCAAATGATGAAAAACAAAAAAATATTGGTGTGAATAAAGGTCCTATACGCTCACTACGTGAACTTGAAGAGAGTAAAACGATAGCAAAGGAAAGCGATGAAGCACTTAGGCGATTGATATCACTATGCGAAGCCCGTCGAGTGATGCTTATTCGTGCCTGTAGAACTTGTTCGAATAGCACCTACGATGGTCACCTTGGAATCGAGGACTTCAGACGTACCCTCGAGGGAATTCGACTTTCCTTAACAGATAGAGAAATGGATGCAGTTCTCTTCAAGTTCTATTACACACCTGGAATGCCAAACTGGACATCACGGCGTCTGCCTGTGAAAGAGATTAAGCGACTGGTCACGCTTTAAAGGGACGAAAAGAAGGGAAAAAAAAAATAGAAGGGAAAAAAAGAATTTTAAAAAAGAAAAGGAAAAAAATGAAGTAAAAAATTGGAGGCAAACGCTTTTTGTTTGGTTGCCTGCCTTATTTTTATTTTTTCTTTTATTTTTTATTTTATTTTTTGGTCCTTTGTTATTCTCATGTATTGAATTCTAGTGGTTTTTACTGTCACTTGGACTCCAATGTAAAAATGTAGAACTAACATTCTGAAATGTCGAAAAATATGATGTGTAAGTTCTTCACCTCTTTTCTCTTTCTCTCTCTTAACGTATACATATGTATTTTCCTGTACACTTCACGCTTTCAACAATGTGTGTTATATTAAATAATATTCCACTTTTTGTACTCCATATTTGTTGCGTTACTTTTATTTTTCTTTTCTCTTACTTGTTATTGTTTTCATGTTTTGTGATAATTATGATGTTGATGTGATGGCTTTAAAAAAGGCCGCAAGAAGGGGAAAGAAAACATAGTAATCCATATAGATATTCTTTACATGCAAAATATACAGATAAAGGGGAAAGCCTCTACGGACGGCTGCAAATCTTTGGAGGAGTTTATTGAGCTCACTGGTCTCAAAGTGAAGCATGCCAAATATTGCTATGATCGATTTGGAGGCTATGCACCGGCCTTGGCTTCTTTTGTTCAGTCTTACCCTTCATTACCTGCACGCTATTTTGACCGAGGCGATGCTGTAAAGCTAAATAGGCAGAAAATTAACTCTGAACTTCAAATTATATACAATCGAGCGAAAGAGATTAAGGCTGGATTAAAGACAAATGATGAAGATGCCTGGACCGTATATTATAATGACGTCTGTATGTCAACCTCGAAGGTATTGCCAACCGCCTCTAGTAAAGACCATAAAAGGAAGTTTCGTTTATGTAAACCTTCACATGATACTGGTCCTTTTTTTTCAATGCCAGATTTCTGGAAAAACGAGGCCGATGGAAAGAGTCTACCTTTCCATCTTGATGAAGACACATTTAAGACGAACGCGGAGTCCTTTCGTGAGTCACTAAAAGAATGGATGCGGAAGGCGAATCCTTGGCGACGACCTGTTCGATATATTGAAACTGAACACGTACAAGATGAAACCATTTTTTTCATTTTGGATAGCGCAAATCGTACTTTTATTCATCCAAATCATCGCAAAAAGTTTGTCGCTTTTATGAGCGCTATGTTTTACGAATTTGGCGTCTATGATGAGTCTATGGGTTATCTTGCACGATTCTGTATGCTTGTCTTTAGTGAAGAAGAGACGGCATCTATTCTTCGATTTTTATATCAAGTTCACTTTCCGCGTAATTGGGCGATGGATGTTTTTGGGTTTGCAACTACTGCGCATTTTATGGTGACGTTCTTGCAAATTCAAAACAAGGGTATTATAACAACGAATGAATCTAGTAATCCAAAAAATCTTTTCTCTACCTATCTGCAAAACATCCTTGAAAAATTAGCTGCACACTTGCGAGGCCTTAGTGTGGTGACAATTTTCTTAGAACTCCTCATGAGAGATATACAGAGCCTAACGTCTCGGGAAGCAAAACGATACCAATCATAGCCCTAAGATCTCTGAAGCAATACAACGTGAACATGGAGATCCAAGATATTTTGGTGATGGAAAGTGGGAACGAATGTATATATAACAAAAAAAAATCCTTTTTTTTTTTTGAATGACTAAATACCTTTTTCTATACAATCTATGATACTGTAGTGTAAGAAGTACGGAAGAATTGAAAATCTTTTTTTTGTTTCTTCCCTTGCTTATTTATATATATATATATAATTATTTATTTTTGCTTTTTTTTTCCTACTTTTGCACAGGCACGGATACACGTGAAAAAATTAAATTAAAACAAGCAAAAAAGGAAGATTAAGATCAGCACGGTCCCATTAAATGTGAAATTCGCAAGCATTAAGAAAATTTATGTGAAGAAGGATTAGCGAAAGAAAAAAAAAGACTTTGTCTGAATGAAGACGACAGATTGCAAATAATGAATGCATGTATATGTATATGTGTTTATATATATATATGTGTGTGGGTTTACATATTTGATTTAATTTTTTCTTCTTCCTTTTTTTCTTTTTCATATTAATAAAAAATATCTATGTATATATATACATATATTAGAAAAAGACTTTGAAAAAAAGGTATTGGGTCTCTCTTTTTGGCAGCTAAAAAATACACTCATATGATCTTTTCAGCGGAAGCCCCTAAGACACTAGAGGACTTTACTGTCCTCACAGGTCTCAAGAAGAAATGGGCCAAGGAGTGCTTTGATCATTTTGGCGGCTACGCACCTGCCATTGCATCCTTTGCCCAATCATTTAATTCGTTGCCGGAGGACTACTTCGAGCAGAAGGACGTTGTGGCCAAGAATGCCGATGCTATCAATAAGGAACTTGAAGCCATCTACAAGCGAGCGAGAGAAATTAAGGCCAGTATTGGAAAGGAGGATAGAAATGTTTGGGCTGCCTATTACACGCACAAGTTCGCTACTCCACCTCCTCATTCTCCTCCTCAATCCACATCCACATCCTTGTTCGCAGCTTCAACTGCCCCGAAAACGTCTGTTTTTGGTTCAATTGGTTCAGGCCTTGGTTTACCGAACAAACATACAGACCCTGTGAAAACGCCTCCTTCTAATTCTGGGTTTAATTTTGGTTTCGGTGCATCCTCGGCTCTTCCTACCTCCACACAAATCTCCACCGCTTTCAGCAACTTTGGTCAACCAAAGAATGAGGTTCCACAAGAAAAACCACAAGCAAAGAAAATGATCAAGTACTGTGAACCTTCACATTTTACAGGTCCATTTTTTGATATGCCACTCTTCTGGAAAGAGGAAGTGGAAGGACGTTGTCCCCTTCTCAATCTTAATAATGGATTTTTGGAGGAAAACAAGGATACCTTGCGTAAGAGACTTGAACACTGGGTAGGGAAGGCTTCTTTTTACAAAAAAACGATTGAGTATGTTGAAGTCGTCGATGAAGATGAGGAAACTATTCGAGTTATTATCAAGGATGCAGATCGTACTTTTTTTCACCCCGATCACCGCAAAAAATTTGTGGCCTTCCTAAATGCAATGTTTCATGAATTCAACGCATATGGTCAAGCCATGAGTTATCTTGCTGGAATTTGTCTGTTGGTCTTGGATGAAGAAGAAACAGGATCTATTCTCCGATTTGTGTCCAAAGTTTACATTCCAGGGCATTGGGCAGCCGAAGCTGTAGGTTTTGCTACGAGTGCCTGGGTTGTAGAACATTTTATGCAACAACTCTTCCCAGATGTGGCACAACACCTTGATGAGTTAAAGTTTTGGCCAGATACTTATTTACAGAAAATTCTTACAGGTTTATGCGTTCATGTACTTCAATTTAAGGAACTCTTTGTATTTCTGGATTACTTTATTGACGGTGGTCTTCCATTTCTAATCAGGTTTTGCCTAGCAATTGTTGAACATTTCCGCACTAAACTTATTCATATTAAATCCGCCAATGATGCCAATGAATTGTATGAAACTATGCGTCTGGACTCCAAGGTAGCTGACCTTCAAGATATTCGTGCTATTCTTCATCATGCACCGTCAATAAATCTCGGAGAAGATGGATGTTCTATTGATCTCATTCGCATGAAGGTCTATGATGCTCATGTTGCCCCGAGATTACAGCGTGCCCCTAAAACAGAAGCTTTTGAACCGTGTGATGTGTGTAATGAAAGAAAACCAAAATGGTGGCAAGAGGATCTTGGTGCTCTTTGTGATCTATGCAAGGATGCGGCCCCGGAACTAACTTACACAAAATATTAAACAGATTATATGGAGTTTAACTACTACAACAATCATAACAGAGAAACGGAACGAAGAGAAATGTTTAATTTCGACGTTCTTTGGCGCACATCAAAAATGATACAACAATTTATTTTTTTAGCTGTTGTTTCTTCTTCTTTTTTTTTTTTTGTGTGTGTGTCTCTGTGTGTTTGTTGTCCGTTTGTTTTTTTCCTGCTGTCGGATTGGTGTTAAGACTCTCCGTATTTATTTTTTATCGTTGCTGTTGCTGCTGTTTGTGTTTACACAATATGTATCGAACAAACGAATCAATAAGAGAAAATGCATGTTTCTTTTATTATATATACATATATATATATATATATATATATTCTGTCTCCTCTTTTGTTTGTTTCATTATTTTAATGTATATCAAATATATATATATATATATATTGTTAGCCTTCCAAAGTTTTTACAGTTTTTACCGAATAATGACACACCTGTTATCTGATCTATTTGAAACGGAGTGTGATGATCGAAATTATCATTCTGTTGAATTTATTCCTCCTCGTACAGCAAAAGGAGAAGAACAGCTTTGGAATGTATATTTACCTCGCTTTATGCGACGAAAACCAGTCTTTGTTGACTTCACTTGGGGTGCAGGAGGCCGCACAAGCAGTACAACTTTGCGCATTTGCAAGGAATTTCAGGAAAAGTATAACGCCACAGCCAACATGCACCTCACTTGCACTCATATGCCACCAGGACTTTTAAAAGAAGCTCTTGACTTTTGTCATGAGAATGGTATTCGTAATATCTTGGCACTTCGTGGTGATCCACCGGCGGGAGAAGAATGGAAACCAAGCGAGGACGAATTCAACTGCGCTTTGGATCTTGTGAAATTTATTCGTGCCACATACGGTGACTACTTTTGTGTCTCTGTGGCTGGATACCCTGAAGGCCATCCATCACGCATTGATCCCGATACTGGAAAGATTACGCCAGAAGAAATGGAGAAGGAACTGGACTACTTAAAGGCGAAGGTTGATGCCGGTGCAGATGCGATTATTACGCAACTTTTCTATGATGTGGATATTTTTATTGAATTTGTAAAGAAGTGTCGTGTCCATGGTATTACAGTTCCTATCCTCCCTGGAATTCTTCCCATTTCTTCCTATCGAAGCTTAATGCGCATGGTAAATTTATGTAAGACATACCTCCCTCCTCAAATCGCTGAAAAAGTGGAAGAGTTAAAGGAAAATGAAGAAGCCCTGAAGGAATTTGGTGTGTCGCAGGCAGAAGACATGATACGACGGATTCAGGCCGCTGATATCCGAATTAATCACTTTCACTTCTACACTGTTTCCGCCCAAGAAGCAACTTTAAGAATTTTGGATGAAGTTGGGTTCAGAGATGTTGAATCGGGGGAAGATTCCCAGTCAAACTAAGTAAGTGGAGTCTATGCCCCGTTGCTTTGCGCCACTCCATCTCTCTCCCTCTCTTTCTCTCTCCATTTATATGTGTGTGACTGAAGCGTTGCTATTTCTAGACTGCTCATTATTTTAATTTTTTCCTGTGAATATTTGTATCTTGTTGTGTTTTTTTCTTTTGCTCTTCAGTACAAACGTTCCTTGGGGTAACCTAAGAGTGCAGTCTTTTGTTTTGTTTTGTTTCCTAATTGTTGACCTCCTCTGCTCTTATTTTACTACTTTAGTTCTTCGTATACCCATTTCTGTTTTTTTTTTTTGATTTCCTTTTCAAAAAAAAAAAAAGAGGAGAAAATAAAAGAAAGAAAGCCAATTTTTCTGGATATTTACGGGGCTATATGGAAAAACTGTTAATGATTTCAAAGTTCATGTGTATATATATATATATATATATAATGTACTTTGATTTTCACTCCCTCTTTTGAGTGTGTACGTGAACAAAGCGGATACCTTTTATTTTAGATTCTGCCATCCCCACCAGTTTTTTTTTTTGTATTGGTGTTTTTTTAATTTTTACCTTTCTTGTGTTCTGTTGATATAATATATATATATATATATATATTTGCTTCTTACTCTTTGGGCGAACGCTTTTCTTTAGCAGGTAGAACTATAGGTGTTTGCATCATTAAAAATGGTTGAAAAGAACGAAAGATTGGGAGTCCTAGAAGAGGTGGGTCAACCCACAGTAGTGGACCAATGGATAATTCTATCTACAAGGCAAAAAACTGCAGTTGTGGGAGCATTTACCGCATCTGTCATAATCGTTTCCTGCTTTACTGCGTGGAATACAGCTTTTGGAATGTTTCCGTATGGGTCACTTTCACCTGGTCAGATTATGGCATTCATCATATGCACATTTTTCTGTGTATGGGCTGCAGCTGATGCCCTAGCTATTCTCCTACATCCTTTAGAGCAGCTGCTGCCTTCGAAAGAGTCACGTACTCGACTTAGAAGTGCGGTTGAATTTTCTGGATATATGTTTTTAATGTTTTTCTGCGACCGAACTGCGGTATTGGGACGATCTGAAAAATGGTACAGTGCAGATTATTTCTGGTTTCTTTGGATATCACTCGTAGCCATTTCACTGTGCACAGTTACTAAGGCCAAAACTCCGGTATCACTTGTAGTTAATGGACAACCGGCACTAGAAGTCTTTCATGTTCCACCCTTAGCAAGATTACAAACAGAGGAATGGAAAGGATGGATGCAGGTGTTATTCTTGTGGTATCATTATTTTCACGCCGAGAGTATTTATAATAGCATTCGTCTTTTCATAGCTGCTTATATATGGATGACAGGATTTGGTAATTTTTCGTACTATTATGTACGAAAGGATTTTTCCCTTAGTAGATTTTGCGATATGCAATGGCGACTTAATTTTTTTGTCGCATCGACTTGTCTTATTCTTCAGAATGAGTACATGTTGTATTACATTTGTCCCCTTCATACATTATTTACACTAATGATATACGGGACTCTTCGCTTTGCACAAAATTTGAATATCACAAATGTTGGGATTACAATAAAAGTAATTTTTTTGTTTGTGGTCTGTTTCTTTCTGTGGGACGTGTCGGAGGGATTATTCAAAAATATTTGGTTTCCATTAAAATGGCTCGTGCGTTACGATGATCCATATAGACCAGATAGAGATGTACTATCCGAGTGGTTTTTTCGCACCTTTCTTGATCATTATATTTGGATTTATGGTATGGTATGTGCGTATTGTCACCCGTGCTACGATGGATACTTGAGGAAACTAGATGATTTACCAAAATATACCAGTTGGGCCATAAAGATTGTGATTACAATGCTTGCCTTAACAATTGGCTATATTTATGTTACCACTGTGTATCTGTCTCCAAAGAAGGAATACAATAAGATACATCCATATACTTCATTCATACCTATAACTATTTACTTGCTCATTCGTAACATTTTCATGCGAGCTCGCATGTATCATATTGAACTTTTTGCTAATCTTGGTAAAGTAACACTTGAAACGTATATTGCACAATTTCATATTTGGATGCTTACAACAGGTGTTAACGGGAGTCCTAAACTACTATTGCGTGTTTTACCAGATGGATACCCTATGCTAAATTTTGCTATTACATCAATTGTTTTCTCTGTGGTTTCATTTCGGTTATTTACTGTTACCAATGACATGAGATCCTTTTTATTCCCTCCAAAAGCTGCAGCCTCTACCCTCAAGGTGAACATGGGTATGTCATGCATAGTGCTACTAGGCATGTACGCCTTATCGTGTGGTGTATCCGTATTTATTTTATAGAAGGGTATGACCCTGGCGACGCCGGCCACCTCAACGTGGTGCCAGGGTTTAGTACCCTCTCGGAGGGGAAGCCAAGAGCCAGCAGTCGCACCTAAGGTGCGGCTAAAGGCTTTTGGTGCCGGCAGACTGTTCGGTGGTAGCGCCGTGTTTGGGAGATCAGGAACAAAACGATCGTTTGAACTACCCCACAGCTATACATGCCGACGTGTAGCTCCATCACACGCACCGAAGATTCAACTCCAATGCTCTGGCTTGAAAGATCTTCAAGCAAAGCATGGAGTCATTTCCTCGGATTTACCTGATGTTTTCTACAGCAAAGAGTTAGCTAGGATGCTGTGTGAACTGTTCCATCTAGACGACCCCTGCCCTACACCCCCTGAACATGAGGAAGGAGATATCCTACCTTCTATGGAAGACCAAAACCAGTCCCCCCACCCCCCTTATTTTATGGTTTCAAACTCCCCCTCTGCTTCGGCTTGCTCTCGGACTAGGGTATTGGAAAAGGGGAAGTGCCGTCTACTGAGGAAGCGCAATCGCTCGCCTTCAGCCATGGACCCAACGGGTCTGAGCCCCATTTCCGCCTCTCGGAAATCGGATCCACAGCATCACATGGAGGGTGAGGCGGCGTAGATAGAGATCCTCATCGTATGTTGGCGCTACACGTGTAGCGGAAGATTGGTTACATTTGAAAAAAAAAAAAAAGAAGGGTATGAATCAATACGGATGGGAGAGGAAAAGGGAAGGGGAAAGGGAAAGGGAGAAACAATAGTATAGAAGTATTTGTATGCATACATAAACTCTTCTCAAAAAGAAAAAAGAAAGAAAAACTCTTCATCCTTTAGGAAACATAACAAACGAGGAAAGATAGTGAAGACAATTCAAAGATTATATATATATATATATATATATATGTATATATATATATATATGTATATATATATATATGCTAAAAAGGAGGTTGTTAATTAGCTCTTCACCGAGTACAATCAGTAACCACCAAAATTCCTTTTCTAATCCTGAGAATGTACATGTCATTGTTGTTTTTTTGGTTTGTTTGTTTGTTTTTGCAATGTCATTCTTCTCTTACATATGGTCGCCTATTTTATTGCCCTGTGAACTGCTGCACTCTGGTTGTAGTAAACAGAAGATGAGAGAAAAATTCATAACATAATTTTTTTTTTTGTAAATGACAAATTGGCGTGATTCATACGAAAAACAACAGAAGATTTCTGTATCTTTATAAACTTGCACAAATAAACACACACAATTATTCTATGTTTTCTCCTCTATCTTTGACATCTCTTTGCTAAATTGTTATTGCCATGATGCCCCTTATTTGAGTAATATATAGGTGCGCAATAAGAAGCATAAAAAGAAAAGTCTCAAGATGCATGTTCTTTTTTTTATGGTGTTGTTCTGAAAAGGAACCGCCGCGAGATACCCATACAGAAGAGTTAAATGTTTTATTTATGAACCTAGAGGAGAGGGAGTCCACTGTTTGGGGAATTCCACCGTGTAATTCCCGGCCTGAAGCAGAGTGTATAAATAGCGAACGTGTAAACATTCTATTCAATGAGGCGGATGAGAGTGGTGAAACGGGGCGAAAAAAGGTGATATTCTCGTCACTTGAATCAGTTAATCGAAACCTCTTTTTACATAATGAGCCCGGAGTTCCTGCGAAGAGTATTATTAAAAGTCCTTCCACGCTGAGGTAGATGAAAAAACCTGGCAAATATGTTTTAAAACGCGGACTCACATACATATGTATGTGTGTGTGTTTTTTTTTTAATTGAAATTATTATCGCTCCTTTACGTTTTATTGGTGTAAGGGAAAGGCACAAAAAAAAAAATCGCAAGTTTTTTTTTTTTTAGGAACCTTGTTTTTGGCAGACAGTGCTCTCTTATGGGGGAAATTGGTTTACCCTCAGTGACAACGCCTCCTGTTTTTTTTTTTTTTTTTTACTACGGATAAAAGCGAAGCAAAAAAAAAAGGGAGGAATATTTGGGATAGGGAAAAAATAAGCCATACCGCTAGCTCTGAGCATGTGTTGAACAAATCTAAGGTTTTGAAGATATTAAAGTAACGAAATACTTCTTTCTTTTCATTTTTTTTTTACAATAGCGTATGCAAAAATAACCGATAAACGCTAAAACTGTAGGCGACAAACACTTACAAAAGGAAGGCTGGAAAACCCAATATTGAGTTTTGAATCTGCACCGGTAAAGCTGATAGACGAGCAGAACTATTTCTTGGCTAGGGTTCTTTCCATGCTTAAACATGGTGTACTGAACGCTGCCGTGTAGTTGAAATGGATCACAGAGTATACAAGGCGACCCTACCATAAGTGATGGTGGGGGACGGGGGATGTACATGAAAAAAAAAAGGGTGATTGCCAAGAACAATTAATGACATCCATTCATGGAGAAGAGAAAAAAAGACCACCACCATGACACTCGTGTGGTTTTTGTGGATAAAATACAAGAATCTGACACGTGTCTAAAATACTGCCAGAAGCTGTTTATTGAGAAGGTTAAGAAAGGCGACCTCAACCCCTCCACTATCTTGGTAATGTCAGCATTTTTTTTTTTTGCCGACAACATGAGAGCCGCCACACTTGTCTTGGTGTATCTAAAGTATTCGTCACTATGAACATGAAGCAATCAGAAAAATGAAAACATACTTTGGCGATGACGGAGCTATTAATAACGAAATTTGAGTATAGTTTCGGTTCGGCAATGTCTCGCCTCGATTTCCTCTCTTTTTTCCCCCCACATGAGGAGACCTCCTTAACCTAAACAACGGTGTGATTGCACTCTGTGTCGTCATCACTCATAGGAGGAGGATACTACACTGACGAAGTTTTTCTTGATAAATAAAATAAATGGAACTCTGTAAGTTCGAACCGTCAACTTTGCGAGAAGGTTTAGCAATGCCTTTACATAGATCTGAAGGGATCCAGATGGCTGCAGATGATGCTTCTTCATTGGAATACAACTTAGATTCCATCCTTTGAACTACGACCCAGACTCCATGTCATACATTTGAGATGCGAAAGATGATGTCTAGGGACGTCAATTTTCCGCCACTAACAGTTCCGCGACTGTAGAAGCTTGCGAAAAGAATGTGTTTCAAAAGAAACTTCTTACTATTGTTGTTTTCGTGTATAATTGCGATCCTCGAATTACTATGAAACGTTTTTCTCTTTCTCCTTTTTACTCTTTTAGCCTGCTCTCGCATGAAAGTGGAAACGTTTTAGATTTCTTCGGTATTTTCAATTTTTTCATCCCAACCACCTCTACACGCACCTCACGGCGGGAGCTTTCTGGGGAAAAGGAATATCCGAGAACCGCCCTTTTGTGAGTCATGGATAAAAAAATCCACTACTCTATCTCCGATTTTACTTGTTTTTGATTTTTAAATCTATCATTGAATGAGAATTCGGGGGGAAACACGATATGTTGTAAACAAAACTGTATGGATTACTTTTCACAATTGGAAAACAATATTATTTCTCTTCCTAATTTTCTTTTTTTTCTCTCTGAGTGATTTCGAGGCAGGATCAAGACGGTAGGAACATATTCTTGATTATTTTCATACTTTTTTCTATTTTTTTTTATCATAAAAGGAGCGCGCGGATGTTTAGGGGATTTCCCCTACAGCTCATTTTTTTTTTTTTTGCATCATCCCACTCACCCCCTGATTCCTTCATTGCGGGAAATCTTCAGGATGGAATGACCCTCTATTGCTGGAGCTCTGTAGGTCTGATCAATCCAGTCTTTCGCTTTAAGTGTTGCCCAGTTTGGCCCTGAGAATTCATACTTAAATTGTAATGGATAATTTTTTTTGGTCATTCTTTTTTTTTCTTTTTCCCTCATCAATGACTTACCTTTGCTTTCTGTTTCTCTCTTTTTTAACTTCGTAGGTCTTCGGGAAGAATAAGACCGGACACAACGATAGAGGTCACTCTAACGGACCAACATTTTACCACTTTATTTTCGGTAGTCCTCCCTCCCACAACCATCAACGGAGTATGACCTTAGAATGGTTGGGCATGAGCAGATCAAGACGACGCGCTAGGAAGCATAAAGAAAGAACAACATCGCAAAACGATTTTTTCGGTTTTTTTTTTCAAGATTCTCGTATAGCGTTTCCAAACAGGTAACCTGTTCCTTGTAGCCTTTGTTCCATGGAACTGCGGGTGTAACCATAAATCACATACAATATGTACAGAACAAAATGTGCAAACCTAAGGTGCAAGCTGCAGGCAGCTGCAATCACCTTTAAACATACACATTCCTTCTTCCCATAACCGTCTACATCATATTGCGGAAGTCGTGAACATGAAGTAGAAGCTGCACACGGTGTCGCTAACACTTGCGGTGATGTTCGTGTTCTGCCTGCTTCTGCACCTGCTGCACCTTGCGGATCATCGAAGATCGGCAAGACTCTTTGCGACCTACGCTGTGAGTGGGTCAGGCAGTTGCCTGAGGTGCGTGGGTGATCGTCTGCTCGCCGACCACGAGAATCGCGCATTGCAGAGCGGCGGCGGCGTCGCGGTGATTCCTTTCATGATAATCCCGCTGATGCTGGACGTGTACGTCTTTCAAGAAGTGATTTTGTTTTCTTGACGTCCACATACCGCCATCGTACTTGGTGGATTTAACCATTTATCCTTTACCCCTTGTTTTTCGTATTGGGAAGTCTTGTGGACGGCGCAGCGTCGGCAATGAAGACATGAAAGCATG